>CAXHSM010000120.1:0-29000 GCA_964019185.1 Maratus speculifer | reverse complement strand
CAGTAAAATTTCAACAGGGTAGGAAGGTTAAATTCAGTATTGACGAGAATTAGAAATCTTCTATAACACTAGCCAACAAAAAAAATATTTTTGTCAGTTTCCTGGCTCTAGATAGTCAATTCTTACTAATTTTGGGTTGAAAAAAACGAATATGTAAATGAATTTTTTTTATTAGCTCTTGTTTTCAAGATACAATATAACTCACTGGAGAAAGACACATAACATTCCACACCTCGATTTAAAGCAAATTGAAGAAGAAAAAAAATCCTATTTTATAAATACAATACAACAGGCTTGTTTCATTAAACAATATTCATTATTCAGAAAGCAGTGGTTGTTTTTGGTGTATTCTTGCAAACGTTTCCTTTTGAAATTACCCTTGTATGTCAACGCCGGAGCATTTCTTGTAATAGTCCAGCAGTAGTCGGCCAGCATTGACTCACCCCAGCAACCCTTATATCTGCGTTCCATTACAGAGATATCTTTCTGAAACCTTTCACCATGCTCATCGCTTACAGCTCCACAGTTTTTAGGGGAAAAATCAAGATGGGAGTGGAGGAAATGAAGTTTGAGAGACATGTTGCATCCAAAGTCATGGTACTTTTGTAGGAGTTCTTCCACCAACTGTTGGTAGTTCTCGGCTTTTCTGTTGCCTAGAAACCCCCGTACCACAACTTTGAAGGCTTCCCAGGCTGCTTTCTCTTGCCCCTCCAAAACTTTATCAAAAGCAAGGTCCTTCATTAATGTGCGTATTTGAGGGCCCATAAAAATCCCCTCTTTAACCTTAGATTCACCCAGTCTTGGAAATTTTGTTCTAAGGTACTGGAAAAGCCTCTCCTTCCTTGTTCATGGCTTTCACGAAGTCCTTCATTAATCCCAGCTTAATGTAAAGCGGTGGAAGCAGAATGTTTTTTTGGATCAACTAGAGGCTCATTTTGGACATTTTTCTCCCCAGGAATTAGATTTCTTAAAGGCCATTTGTCTTTTATGTAGTGAGAGTTTCTATCTTGACTGTCCCACAAACACAAAAAACAGCAGTACTTGGTATAGCCTAATTGCATTCCCAGGAGTAAAGGAATTACTTTCAAGTCACCACAAATCTGCCATTTATGATCTTCGTATTTGATTGACTCGAGAAATAATTTCACATTCCAGTACGTTTCCTGCATGTGAACAGAATGTCCAGTGGGAATGCAAGGAATAATGTTGCCGTTGTGTAGCAAAACTGTTTTCAAATTAAGTTTGGGAGAGTCTATAAATAACCTCCACTCCCGTTGATTATGTGTTATGTTCATAGAATTCATCAAACCATTAACATCAGTACAAGCAACAACATGTTCTTTCTTCTCAAAAAAATGAAGAAGATTCTTGGGACGAGTCCTGTATTCTGTGATCTTGACTTCTGGTTGGAGTAGATGCCATTGCTTCAGTCTTGATGCCAGAAGCTCTGCTTTCTCCTTTGTCAAGTCAAGATCTCTTACGAGATCATTCAATTCTGTCTCATTTAGTCTGTGAGGCTCATTCAAATCTTCTTCCTCAAAATCTGGGTCATGGGAAGTTCCAGGTCCAGTGACTTCTTCTACCGCATCATACTCTTCAATCTCATCATTTTAAGGTGGTTCAGGTATTGGCAAATTAGCCGAGTGAGGAACGGGCCGAATGGCTGATGGAATGCTGGGATACTGTACCGATTCCTTCTTTTTTATCCAACCTCAAAATTTTCTGGGGGTGGGACATTTCATTGCTTGGGCCACGCTCTGAAATCAACACTCAGATTCTACACAGAGAATGCAGTTGAGGGGAATTATAGCTATTAGGAATACCAATTTCAGAAAATTCGATTTCCCATAAAACGGCCATAGTGAGATTTTTCAAATTTGTTCATATCTTGAAAATAAGAGCTAATCTCAACTTTTTATGTTGATTTCTGTGTTTAGCTGGACAAAATACTTCGGAAATAACTATTTTTGAGCCCGAAACATTTTTGATGTTGGGTAGTGTAATCAGGCTCTACGCATTTTAGTTTTGTATGTTTTGAGTGAAATTAACTGAACTCTTAAAAATACAGAAGAGGAAGGATTTTTGTTTTCGTCTTGAGGAAAAATAATGCGATGTTTTGAGGGTGGTAATGAGATGGTAGGCGTCAAAAGCGTAGATATGCCAACTGCTGTACCAATCAATAAGAAATAACTTCCATTAATTAATGACATACTTAATATGTGCTTTAGGGGTCACATACTGGAGATATTCTACCAAACTATAAAATATTAACGCAAATTTAATTTGACATCAGATTTGTATTCTCCAGTAACTTTTACCTTAAAATTACAACAGAACGGCGTAGCTACAAATATTTATTGGGGGAGGAGGTTAAAAACCTTCCTAACTTGAAATAAATTGTTCGAATTTCGAATTCAAATGATTTGTGCAATCTGTGCATCATGCTAATAATACCTATACGTAAAAAATACTGAAACTAAAAACATAAAAACTCTAATTATCAAAGGCGGATCTGGAGAGTTCTCAAGAGAGGGGGTGTGATTTTAGAAATTTGGAAATTCGAATCTCATGCTCGAGTCGTGTTGCTTGTACTTTTTGTTTCGGTCAGGTTTGAGTCCAGTTGACTTCTATTTTTTGCTGCAAGTTGGGCTTGAGTCTGGTTGACTTCTATTTTGTGCTGCTGGTCGCGTTAACTTATATTTTTTGCTATGGGTCGCGTTTGGGTCCATTTGTTTTCTATTTTTTTGCTACGGGTCGGATTAATTTTTACTTTTTTGTGACGTGTCGGATTTGAGTCCGGTTGGAAATTCGAATCTGATGCATGGGTCGTGTTGCTTGTACTTTTTGCTGTGGGTCAGGTTTAGATCTGATTGACTTCTGTTTTGTGCTGCTGGTCGGGTTAACTTATATTTTTTTGCTATGGGTCGCGTTTGGGTCCATTTGTCTTCTATTTTTTGCTACGGGTCGGATTAATTTTCACTTTTTTGTGACGTGTCGGATTTGAGTCCGGTTGGAAATTCGATTCTGATGCATGGGTCGTGTTGCTTGTACTTTTTGCTGCGGGTCAGGTTTAGATCTGATTGACTTCTGTTTTGTGCTGCTGGTCGGGTTAACTTATATTTTTTTTGCTATGGGTCGCGTTTGGGTCCATTTGTCTTCTATTTTTTGCTACGGGTCGGATTGATTTTTACTTTTTTGTGACGTGTCGGATTTGAGTCCGGTTGGAAATTCGATTCTGATGCATGGGTCGTGTTGCTTGTACTTTTTGCTGCGGGTCAGGTTTAGATCTGATTGACTTCTGTTTTGTGCTGCTGGTCGGGTTAACTTATATTTTTTTTGCTATGGGTCGCGTTTGGGTCCATTTGTCTTCTATTTTTTGCTACGGGTCGGATTGATTTTTACTTTTTTGTGACGTGTCGGATTTTAGTCCGGTTGGAAATTCGATTCTGATGCATGGGTCGTGTTGCTTGTACTTTTTGCTGCGGGTCAGGTTTAGATCTGATTGACTTCTGTTTTGTGCTGCTGGTCGGGTTAACTTATATTTTTTTGCTATGGGTCGCGTTTGGGTCCATTTGTCTTCTATTTTTTGCTACGGGTCGGATTAATTTTTACTTTTTTGTGACATGTCAGATTTGAGTCCGGTTGGAAATTCGAATCTGATGCATGGGTCGTGTTGCTTGTACTTTTTGCTGCGGGTCAGGTTTAGATCTGATTGACTTCTGTTTGGTGCTGCTGGTCGGGTTAATTTATACTTTTTTGCTGTGGGTTCGTTTGACTTTTACTTTTAGCTATGGGTCGGATTAACTTTTACTTTTTTGCTGCATGTCGGGTTTGAGTCCGGCTAAATACTATATTTTGCTATTGGTCGGGTTGATTCCTGCTTTTTCGGTATTGGTCGGATTAACTTATACTTTTTTGTCATGAGTCGTGTTAAGGTCCAGGTAATTTCTTTTTGCTGCGGGTCGAATTAACTTCTATTTTTTTGTTACAGGTCTGGTTTTCGGTCCACTTGACTACTATATATTTCTGCTAGTCAGGTTGACATCTGTTTCTTTGCTGCGGATAGGTTTAACGACTTCTACTTTTTAGCTGCACCTAGCGCATTGAGTAAGGGGCAGATTGACATCTAACATACTTCAGGTTTGGGTCAGTTTTGGATTGAGTTTTCCTCTTGTGAAAAGGATTCGAGTTGACCTGATTTTTCAAAAGAAAAATCTGGATATTTTTGTATATTTTTTTTTATAAAATTACAGTGGACTCTCTCTATCTGAACACTCTCTAATCTGAACACTCCGGTATTATGAACGCATTTCGATGGTCCCGGCGAAACTCCATAGACTTAATATAAGATAAACTCTCTGTATTCTGAACACCCCGCTATTATGAACACTACTTTCGATCCCCATTTTTACCTCTCCTCTCTGTAAACTGAACATGTGTTTGGAATCGGAATTCAGGAAATTCTGGCATCATGGATATTCAGCGAAACTTGTTGCAAAAGAATAAAAAGGTTTAACGAACTCAAATAAGTATAGAATTTTGAAATAGAAAATTGGAAACAAGAACATAAACATTAATGTTCGGAAGATTTTTTGTCAAATGAGAACAAAGAATCATCCTGTCAGTGGGTTCCTACTTCAAATTTTTCAGAAAAGCAGAAAATTGCAGAATTAAAGGCATCGTAAGGATTGTGTATTCATTTCAAAGTGTAACATAACATCGAATTCAAAATAATGAATGGCGAAGCCGCAGATATAAATATCGACACTGTAGAACAGGGCTGTCCAACGCGGCGCCCGCGGGCGCCATGGCGCCCTTTGAAGATTTTCTTGGCGCCCTTTTGAAAATTTCCTGTTTCTAGACTTTTTAGAAGTAAAATTGAATTCTAAAGAATACTTTCAGTAAAATCATTAATATTTGATCAGAGATATTTTCAAAACCTGTGAAAACACATTAAAAACTGGAAATATACTTTGAAAATTTAATCATGCATATTTTCACGATTTATAGGTTTTTTTTAAGTGTAATTATGATGGTTAAATGTGGAAATAATTGTAAATTAGCTCATTTTAATTATCAATGAGTATCAGAAAAGTTAAAGCTTTTCTGCATTCTCTATCCCTTTGAAAGTACATGTGCAGCGCATGAAAGTTCATATATTTTTGTTCTTTTTGCTAACCTTTGCCTGTTTTAATGAGGAATAAAGGGACTTAATTTTTAATTCTTTACTTTTGAAATTTTAGGAATTAGTTTTCAATTTGCTTCGAAAAATTAATAAGAATGAGTAATACAGAGCAGTGTAGATTAATTTCCATCTATGAAAGCACTTTCAGACTGTCCTCTCTCTATGAAATACCCATTTATATTAGATATTACCACCCTTTTTTAATTATATATATATATATATATATATATATATATATATATATATATATATATATATATATATATATATATAAACTAAATTTGAGCCTTGAAAATAAGTCAACGTACATTTTTACATCCTAAAAGAAACTTATCAATATCTCTGATTTCCATGTTTATTTATTTATTTATTATTGTTGTTAGTATAGGCGCGAATAAGTTTCTGGTACATTACCCTGTAAACATTTTTGAAGTAGAGCTATCATAGAAAAATGTATAATTTAAAATTTAATATATGTAATTCCAGAATTGTAAGAGCCTTTTGTCTTCCACTCTAAGATTCATTCGCATTATGTTATATATGCTCGTGTGCACTAATACTACACTGTAAAAAATTTTGCCGTTAAAAAACGGAAATAGTACTGGTAATCTAGACGCCAGTACTACTTCCGTTTTTTAACGGAAAAAAATTTCCAGGAATAGTTCCGTTTTTTCACAAAATATTTCCGTTTTTTAATATTTTTTTATGCAAAAATTTTCATTTGAAAGTTAAAAGAATTTTTCAAGGACAAACTAACATCTTTGTGATTTTTATTCTTTACTTTAGAAAGACACGTTAACATCAGGCACACATTATATACATTTAATTTAAATAACAGTGAAGAAATGTGACTTACCTTCCATGGGGATCGAACCCGGGTCGTCTTCGGTCCTAGCCTGCAGTGTAATACCATTACACCATGATTATACAAAACACTTTTTCAAATACCTTTAGTTATTTCAGATGCATTTCATAAAGTAAAGACAAGATTTTGAACGCGGATTTATTTCTGTAGCGATAATATATATATATATATGTGTGTGTATATATATATATATATATATATATATATATATATATATATATATATATATATATATATATATATTTATATATATATATATTATATATATATATATATATTTAGCGTACAGTTCAAAATTATGTTTTATAGATTTTCTTTCTATAATTTCTGATATTTAGTTTTTTTTTTTTTTTTATTTTAGCTTTATAAAAAAAAAGTTTAGCCTTTAAGATATTACATGCATGAATGAAAGTATTAAAAATTTTTGTTTCCTTCTATTTTGAAAGAGTTTTAAAGTTCTATTGTAATATTATTCATATTCATTTATTTATTTTATAAAAGGATACTAACACACTTTTTTAAAAAGCACATATTTTAACAAATATTTTGCGTGACGATCTATTGTAAACTCAAGAAAGATAACTTAAAAAAAGTTACTATGGGTTATTAAAATTAATTACATTTATTGATTATTATGACTTAGGTAATCGCCAAAATAATAATAATTTCGGTAATATATTTCGATATATTTTAAATTTTATGTGCGAACTTCTTAATTTGAATAGATTAAAAAGTATTATAGTATATTAAAATTAAAAGTATATTTTTTCCCACTAAAATATCATACGCACTTTTTATACTGTGATATAAATAAACATTATTTTAAAATCTTACTGAAAAAAAGAATAATTTTACAACTGTATCAAACTTAAAAAGAAATAATAAATTTTATTATTACTATTGTTATTTTAATATTGTAAAAATATGCTCCTTTTCATTATTAAAATAGAAAAAGAGGGAAATATTGCTATAACGTTTTTCTCTATTTTCCTCATACAGATGGCACCACTACACTTATCGGTTAAAAATACCAATGTTGTGCTGTTTAAAAACGGAAGTTTTACACTTTCGGAAAAAATAACGGAGGAGTTCCGTGATTCGAAACCGCAAAGTGGAAAATACGGAAATACTACTGTTTTCTCGGAAAAATGAAACTATTCCCTAAAATTTTAGGGAAAAGTTTGTGTATATTAACGGATATTTTTTACAGTGTACTGTGCGCACACGTGTTTTCAGTCGTGTGAATAATGGCGCCCTTCCCTGAGTGCCACGAGCTGAGGTGCGCCCCTGTTTACTAAAAGGTTGGACAGGCCTGCTGTAGAAGAATGAAAAATAAAACTTCTGAACATAACGAAGGATTTCGATACAGCAAACATTTTCAATGCTGACGAAACCAACCTGTTTTTCACAACTCTTTCAAACAAAACTCAAGCAAAATGAAGTGAAAATTGTATAGTTGGGAAAATATCAAAAGAAAGATTTACCATTCGCTCTGTGCCAGTTTATGATGAGAATCTCAAATCACTTGTGATCGGAAAGCGTTTAAAAATGTGAAGATCGCATCATTGCTTACACACTATAAACCAAATCTGAAAGTATAGATGATACAATTTTCTCAGAGCGGTTCGAGATAATTAACGAGATAATGAAGAGAGAAAGAAAGGCAAAAATTGTTATTGTTAATACCAGATCACTTACAAATATGCAGCTGAGCAACATAACCTTGAAGTTCCTGCTACCAAACTGTTCTTCTATAATCCAGGCACTGGATCAAAGAGTAATCAAGACCATTACAACTTACTTTCAAATCCATTTTCTGATGAAATTGTCCCTGGTGATGGAGACGGCAAATTCGGCAGAAGAAGGTCAACGTCATGGATGCTGTCTATTGGATATCAACGGCATAAAATGAAACAACTTCCTACACTATCCAAAGATGCTTCTATAAAGTTGGATTCCTATGTGAGTATGGGCAAACAAGAATAGAGGACCAAGAAGCAACAGCTGTGAGTGACTTGGGATGAATTCTTCAACAGCATTGTTGAAGAGGAAGAGGAAAATTAAGGAGAAGCAGAAGCAGAAGAGACTGGTGAAATAAGATGAACAATGATTACATTCAAGCAATATGACTAAGAGACTCATTCGAGACCTGTTGAACTATGTGTTTGAACATCACCTCAAAGCTTTTCTACTTCTTTAGCAGCCAGATAACATGTACATTGCAGGAGCACATATGCAAAAACAGACTAAAATTATTTGTTTAATTAATATACTGATTATGTTTTCAAGAGATGTAATGTAAATGTATATTTTGTAAAAAAAAAAATTTCATAAAAAAATTATATGGTACAATACAAAACTGACTAAATTTAGTTTGACATTGCACAATATTATGCAATGCCAAACTAAATAGTAAATGTAAATACCAAGTCATACCACATGGTATGACTAACCAAACTAAATATTTTATACTCACTGTAAATTCAACACATAGTAATAGTAGTAATGCATTTCCGATTCTCGCTCTATGCTGAACACTCCATAATCTGAACATTTTTGGTTGGTCCCATGAGTGTTCGGAATAGATAGGCCACTATGTATACAGTAAAAGCTCCATAACGGACACGAGCATATAATTATTTAAAAATAATTTTTAATCTTCAGAATTATGTGAAAAATACTCATTTGGTATAAGACTGCTTATTTCTTTATATCAAAGATCAGTTGTAATTTACACTGGTGTCCAAAAGTTAAGCATAATTGGTAATTAAGTAATTATTTTTATGTAATGAAAGAAATATGAATCGGAATGTGCTGAAACTCCAGGTGTGTAAACAAAATAGTACGCGTCACATATTTTCGCGAAGAGTTTTCCCCGAAATCGAACAGGGGACCGTCAACAAATTGAAAAAGAACGAAGATCTTTTGGATAACCCTGTCAAAACTAATGTAGCAAAAGCGTTCAAACTGCACATTATGATTAATTGGCTTATTGTAATGTACTGTGTTAATTTTTACAAGGATAGCATGTATACTCGTAGAGAAATTAAGGTTTTTATAAAAACAGTCCTAAATTTTTCCAAGTTTTTTGCTTATAATTTGCAAAGTTCTTATTATAAAATAATGTTCTTTTCTGAAAATATGACAAACATCATTGTACACAATACCCTGTCATCAGAATTTAAAAATAATAAAAATTGTATGAAAAATGAGTATGTTTAGTAAATAATTTTTCATTGCGCATGAGTCAACGATATCAAAATGTCATTTGCATATTGTGTTAGCTAAATGTATAGAGCAACTTCTGTAAAAGTTTCAAAAACATAGCTTGAAAATTCTGAAAATGGGAGCCTATAGAATCAACTCAAAATCCTTTATTCCCTAAATGAAGCAAAAAGATGAGGGGCTGTATCCATATTCCATTGTTTAGTGCCTACACAATATTGCAAGTACAACTATATTTAGGTAAAACCCCTGATTTTTTTGCTTCCTTTTTTGCTCTTTCTTGAGAAGTTATTCTTCTTTTGAGTGGAAATTTGGTTCTAAACGCCTACTTTGAAAAATAATGCATTTACAAAAAAAAAAAAAAAAAAAGAAAAAAAAAAAAGAAAAAAGAAAGAAAGAAAAAGAAAAAAAATTGGTTGATTACATATTTTTTGAACAACACCACTTGCTAGTTTCAGGCATTTCCGAATAAAAATAAAAATAAATTTTTGTCTTTAAATTTGCCTATTTCGGATTTGAGAACAGCCTAAAAACTTCTGTAAAGTTCTTTATTTTACAATTTTCTTTTATTCCCCACTTTTTGAATCATCCTCCCAACTTTCAGTATTACTTTCAATGTGGATGGATAAATGCACTGATGTCGAATTAAAATTGTGGTTAAATAAATGGTCGTTAATTGTGTCGTATGCCTATGTATAAACATGACTGTCTGTTTGATAAGTTCACAAAAATCTGTATTTTAAATTTCATCACTACTTCATTATCTGAAATGCAACAACCAGTCCCTTTTAATTTCATTTCCAAGTGTCCCTTAAATCGAGTGTCCCTTATGAAAAGTCTTTGTCACGTGATCAAAATCGTTTATAGCTCAATCAGTAATAATTTATTTATCAAAGAATTTAAAACACAGTTCAATTCCAAATCGCTTCCATAGTTAAGCGTTCCAATTTCAAGGATTCTGTCCCTGTCCGCGAAGACACTCGCGAGCTAATGCTATTCCTATGGGAAGGCATTTTTCTAATAACTCTTTCGCATTTTGGCATTTCTAAACAATTTTTCTTTTGTATTGGGTTTTAAAATTGAAAGTAACTTTACAGAAAATATCTGTGACCAAAATCGAAAAAGTAATCACGAAAAGTAATTAAGGTGCGATTTTGAGAGGGACCTCAACTATCCAATATGAAAAAAAAGAAAAAAAAAAAAAAAAAAAAGGAAGTTGACATTTTCCGTTTGCTGAGCAGAGCAGTTGAGAGATTTGTTGCCTTAAAATACCAAAAAAAGTTGAATCCTTTTTTTTATTTTTTATTTTTTTTAATACTGCTAGTAAAGAAGAACTGAAATTTATAAGTGTGGTAAAGGAACACTTGAAAGGCTTTCACTGAAAAATTGAAATTTGTAAAACAATCCCTCTTGATTGATTACTTCAAGTAAAATTCTTTCAAATGTTTTTATACTTTTTGCATGTACACAGTTTGCATAAAAAATACAAATCATATAATGATTTAGTAATTAATTGAAAATTTTAATTAATTAATCCTCTTTTCTTATTTTTGTCTGATTAACATAATTTATACACTTCGGGTACATTTAAATTTCATCTTTAATGCTTTGTTAATATAACAATAATATAAAAAACTCCGAATAAGGGACACCTCTATTTAAGGGACAAAAGTTCCGGTCCCATAGGTGTCCCTTATTTGGAGGTTTCACTGTATTACTATTGTTCATTAATTATGTTATTTGTTGTAAATTTTAATCTTATTTCATACAAAATAAGTACACAAATCATTTTTGTTGATAAATTATTATAAAATCAATAAATTATTGTTTTTATCATTTCTATTGGTCACAAATGCCATTAAAATACATATTTAACGTTTAATAAAAAAATTTTTAAATATGATCTACGACATAGATCTTTGTTTCATAACTACAAGTATATGTTTATGTAATATAGCGTGACATGTGACAAGTGTGGGGGGAGGGGAGGTGAAGTATGACATTTCGTGACAAAATTGAGGAGAGGGATTAAAAATAGTGAAAAAATGTGTGACATTATTTACTATGGACAAACCCTTGGATGCTTCCAATGCACTTAAATAACGAGGGCAGCCATTTCATGCAATTAGGGGCCGTCCACATTTGATGTCACGCTTGGAAGGGGGAAAGGGGGTTCTTGAAATTGTGACATGGGGTAAGAAGAAATGTGACATCACACATTTTGGTTAGAATAAAAGCAGAAGAAATTAACAGATAATATTTTGAAATTAAAATATTTTGTATTCATAAAGTAAAGATAAGTTTTAAAGCCTGTTGCGAATTCCCCTCGGATTAAAAGATTAGTCCGGTAGCGTATGAGAAGAAATTTACCCACTGAATCAATTTAAGGGATTAAATAATATTTATTTACACAAAGTCTTATTTAAATAATAAAATGATTCAGCATCGCATTTTTTTTAGGGGTGAGTTCTGAGTCTTGTGCGAGTGTTCCCGGAACACAGAAAATTATCAACTGTAGTCTTACGGTTTTTAGATTGTCCAATTCCCGTGTCATAAGGTAACCGTGGACCTAGACGAATCTTGCTTCCTTCCCTCCTCCTTGTACGAGGAAAATCTTTCTCCAGAATCTCACTGGACTGCCTGTCTGATCCCAGGCTTTTTCACAACACACCACCCAAGGTCTCTTGTCTCGTGTCCTCACTTGAAAAGCAACCTCAATAGGGAGGGGCCCTCTAGAACCTATTAGCGCACCTCCACATGATGTCAGGCTTAACTTCTTCTATCATTGGTCACCTGAAAATGCTGAGGTCACTCACGAACTATCGTCAGAAAAACTAACACCTGTTGGGTTTCAACATGAAAGCATTCGGCGGCACCTTTACACAAATTCTGAGAAAATATTTGCTGTCTAAACCAAAGTGCTCTCTTGTCAACGAAAAAAACTTCAACTTGTGCGGCCCAATATTTCTAAGAAACAGCACAATGACAAGCTCCCACGTAGGCAATTCAATCAGTAAAGTTCAATTCTTTACAACACCCCCTTCTAAAGATGATTCTTCGGGCTTGCATGAAGAATCTGATAATCACTAAAATGGGTTAGCAAATTCCAGTATCTCAGAATGGCATTTATAAACACCCTCTAATACATTTTTAACAAAAATACAGATATATAACCATATACACATGATCAATAAGATTCTTTGATTAAAAAAAACTGAACTAATTACATTTTCTGGGTTACAAACTATTAAATAAATCAAATTAACTTACAAAAAGTATAACAAAAAAAACAACTCTGGAAGAATTTATTCTACACGACTAAGATAATCCACGTGGGCAATATCTCGTCCCGGTCTATGCTTTACGGCGCAATGATAAGGTTGCAGTATGAGTGCCCATCTTAATAATCTCGGATTGTTGCCAGAATTACGTTTTAGAAAAACCAAAGGATTGTGATCGGTTTCTATCGAAAAGAGTTGGCCGTCAATATAATGACGCAATTTCTTAATTGCAAAGATGATAGCCGCACATTCCTTCTCTGTCGCGCAGAAACTTTTTTCGGTTTCCGTAAATTTCCGACTTAAGTAAATTATGGGACGCTCCTCTAATCCGTCACGTTGCGCTAAAACGACCCCGATACCCTTTTCGGCAGCGTCAGTTTGTATTATAAACTCCTTCGAATAGTTGGGAGCATACAATAGAGGTTCCTCCGTCAGTTTCGTTTTCAACTGTTGAAACGCCTTTTCCATTTCGTCGCTCCACCTTGTTTTGTCTCTTTTATTTTTCCCTTTAAGTGCGCGAGTTAATGGTTCTACAATAACTGCATAATCTTTTATGTAGCGGGAGTAATAACCCGCCATACCCAAACATCGACGTATTTCGGTTTTATTTTTAGGGGTGGGCAAATCTAAAATCGCCCGAATTTTTGCTTCGGCTGGGGTGCGCCTTCCGTCGCCTACCACATGTCCTAAGTATTTAACAGACTTTTGGGCAAATTTGCACTTGGCTAATTTAATTTTCACTTTAGCTTCTTCAACTCTCATAAGCACTTTTTCCAAATGCAACATATGATCCTCCCACGTTTCCGAAAATATGGCCATATCATCAAGATAAGGTAGGCAGAATTCTTCTAACCCTCTTAACATCTTATCCATAAATTTCAAAAATCTAAAGGACGCATTTAACATTCCAAACGGCATGACCAGAGGTAAATAGGAACCAAAACTGGTTACAAAAGCGGCCAGCCTTTGAGCTCTAGCTGTCAACGGAATTTGCCAATACCCTTTTGTGAGGTCTAACACCGTAATGTACTTTGCACTGGCAACTTTCTCTACCTGGTCCTCGATGTTCGGTAAAGGAAAAAATTCTGCCCTGGTGATCTCATTCAATTTCCTATAATCTATTCAGGGTCTAGGATCTCTCCCAGGTGCCTCTACTAGAATCATAGGGGAGGTAAAATCCGATTCCCCTTCAACAATGATATTCAGTTCCAGCATTCTTTTAATTTCTTTCCTCAAAATTTCCGTTTGCCTAGGCGAAGATCTGTAAGGTTTCATTTTAACAGGTTTATACTCTAATAATTCGATATCGTGCTCCATTAAATCAGTGCGTCCCGGATCATTTGAAAATAAAGAACTAAACTTATCTAATAATTCTCTCAGCTGCTCAATTTGCGCCGAGGTGCATCTAGAGTTCAACTTGCTATCTTTTATAACATTTTCAAAGTTATAAATCTCAGTGCCAGCTTCCGGAAATGCTATATCCAAGTCTATGTTGTCCTCGACCTCATCTATCTCTTGCGCTACGAAATTGACTAACTCAATTCTTCTTAAATACGGCTTTAAGAGATTAACATGAAATATTTGAGATTTCTCACGCTTCCCAGGAACATTTACGACATAATTTGTCTCAGAGATTTTAGATAGAATTTTCCCAGGACCTATCCACGACACCAAAAGTTTGTTCTTTTTGTTGGTATTCAAAACTAACACCTCATCACCTACGTTGAACTTTCTCTCAACCGCCGTTTTGTCATACCACAACTTTCTCTTTTCTCGCGCTTCGGTCATATTTTCAACTGCTAATTCCTGACAATGTTTTAGCCTATTGACCAAATTAAACACATACTCAGTAATTAATTCGTTCTCTTCTTCTCCCCCCGTCCATTTTTCAAAGAGTAAAGCTTCGGGAGTTCGTAAATTCTTCCCATGTACTAACTCAGTCGGAGAAAATCCCGTAGTATCATGCGTTACCGTTCGTAAAGCTAGCAACGCATGCGGCAAATTTGCCTCCCAACTTGCACCATTTTCTGTGCAAAGTACTTTCAACAATCTTTTCACAGAACGATGCCATCGCTCGATACCACCATTCGATTGGGGCCTACACACAGAGGAATGAGTTAATTTAACTCCAAATTTCTTCAAGAACGTAGTTGTTAAATCGCTTATAAAGTAACGCCCAAGATCCGTTTGTAATTCTCTGGGATAACCTAATCTACTGAATACCCACATTAATGCTTCAATAATAGTTTCCGATCTTACATTAGGTAACGGCAAAGCTTCGGGATATCTACTCGCCATACAAATTACCGTTAAAATAAAGCTATTTCCTTTTTCCGACTTAGGCAAAGGGCCTACGACATCAGCGCATAGCTTTGAAAAAATTTCTCCAATAATAGGTACACGTCTGAGAGGAACTTTCCCTATCTCTTTAGGCTTACCAACGCGCTGACAACTATCGCACGTCTTAACATAATCTTCTATCTCTTTGATAATATTTGGCCAAAAGTAATGAAGCAACACCTCATCTTTTGTCTTCATCTCTCCGAGATGCGAAGAAATACCCTCATGACAGGCTCCTAGCACATCTAATCTGAATTTTGAAGGTATTACCAATTGTAATCTCTCCCCTCCTTTATTATCAAGTGTCTTCCTAAACACTAAGTCATTCATAATTTCAAAGTGAGACTTTTTATGTTTCGCTTTTTCCCTAACTTCTTTTAACAAAGGATCTGTTTCCTGTTCGGTCTTGAATTCCTGACGACTAACCCGTGCTAAATTCCCGAACTTGTCATTTAAATCCTTAGGTAACAATTCCCAATTCAAAATTTCATCTTTGTCTAAAAGTTCCAAACCCCTTTTACGCCTCACAATAGTATCGTCTGATTCATCTTCCGAATACCTCACTTGTATCCCTTCTGTCTTTACACATTCCCTATTTTCCCTAGCCTCATCCATCAAACTGACAGGTTCCTTCCTGGCTTGTGATCTGGTAATCACTGCATTCACCTCACTTACGTGCTGTCTGGCCGAATCAATAAGCTTTTGCGTTTTATTTCCCAAGAGGTAATAACGCAAATCCGATTCTTTATTGACAACCCCTGCCTCTGTCTTAAGAACCCCCACTCCATCAAAAGCGATTTCTGTTTGTGCCACAGGCAGGCACGGTATGTTAGAATCCAAAGGTTGTTTCACAAAGACATAATCCCCTGTCAATTGATTCTTTGTTACATGTTCCTCACTTAGCAGATCTAAATTGGTTCCCGTGTCACGGAGGGTGACAACTTCACGCCCATTTATTTTTGCCCGATTCAAATAAGGTTTAAATCCTGTTTCAAAATCTGAAGGTTTACTCATATGATTCACTTTAACAGTATCTTTTTCCTTCTTTAATTCCGGACATTCGGCCTTAAAATGGCTTGAAGAGTCACAAAGAAAACATCTGTTTACCCGCCTCTTTTCAAAAACCCTTTCTCTTTCCGAATCCCTATCTCGCCAATTGAAATTCTTTTCAACGCTTTTGTTCTCTACACGCGGGCTATTTTTTCGAATTTTTTCCCCCAAAGGATTTCACTTGAAAGGTTTTTCTTTGCGATTTTTTTACAACTTCTAATTCATCTAAACGTTTTACTAAAATTTCTGGGTCCGTGAAATTTGACCAAACATCTATTAGATGGTCTTTCAACTCTTGCGGCGCTCTTTTTTTAATCTGATCGGTAATTAATAGATTCTTTAATTCCTGAAAAGTTGTGATTTTTAAAGAGTTCAACCAACCTTCCAAATAGCTATTTAATTCAAAAATTAAATCTCTCCACGGATTATTTGCATTTCTCTGATGTTGATTGAATTTTAATCTATACGATTCTGCATTTAATTTGTACCGTTCTAATAATTTACCTTTCACATACTCATAATTATCTGTTAAGTGTGCTGGTTCTCTAAGAATTAATTCTGCCACATTTACAGGTAGAAGCGCCAATAAATTAGTTACTAATTCATCATCTTCTAAATTACATTTTTTTGCTTGTCTCTCAAACAAATTTAAGAATAAAGATATTTCTGAGCGACTCTCATCAAAACGATGTATTAAGGATTTTAAAGGCAATTTATTAATTCTCTCCGCCCCATTATTTGATGCCACACTACGCGTCTCTGCCTCTTGCGATAATTTTAATTTTTCCAATTCATATGCCTTGTCTCTCTCTTTTCTTCCCTCTCCATTTTTTTCTTTCCTTTTCCTCAGCTACTAAAGTTTCTCGATCATGTAATATATTTTTGGCTTGTGCCAACGCAAAATCTCTATCAAAATCTTCAGCCGATTCTATTTTTTTTATTATTTTCGCAATCGTGTCATTTTCGTCAATCTCAACATCCAATTACCCTGCTAACACTTGCAAATCAACCTTTTTGAAACTTTTCCAATCTGACATTTTGAAAACTTAACCTCACAAATTGCACAAATACCAAAAAAATACAATGACAGAAAAAATATATAAGCATGCACAAAATATATCATTCAGTTATAAATTTACACATTAATTAGAAGTACACTATTCCCCGTTTAAAATTTCATTGAAAACAACAAAATGCCTCTCATCTGCAACCATCATTATGCCACATTATTACACCTTAAAATATTTAGCTAAACCCTCAGAAATAATCTCCTTAAAAGCAGATTAGAACATTAAATTATTAAAATCTAGAAACTGTTCAAGTAAATTTTTCTTAACACTCTTTTTCATTAGCAAAATAATATGCTGAAAATTTTCTTAACTGTAAAAATATATGATATTCTTAAAGTACTTTTTTTTTCTTTTTTACATAGACACAGAAAGATTTTACATAAAAATAATCTAATAAAAAATTTCTTATTGCAACCAACTGTTAAATGCAATCTTTCATTGATCTCTAGTGAGACATTTTACATGTCAAAATCCAATAACTGAACTAGCTAAGATAAATAAAAACATATACCAGGTAATAACAATTCCTAAACTTTATGAACAATGCCATAAATGCCATACCATGCTGAGATAAAAGAATTCATTTACCCCGCTTGATTTTGTCAATCACCTCCAATCAACAATGGACTCCTTTCAGATACGTCGCTTTGTCAAGCACTAAGTATTCACGGATTCTTTTCCTCTCCAATACTGTTCGTAAAGAATGTCTCTTTTCAGCAATTCAGATCACTAAGTGTCTTATCACCACACACCACATTGTTAATCAATAGTATCCTTAAGGTACACAACACCGAAAATCTTGTCACTTTTCAGAGTTCTTTTCGAATTCCAATTCGCCTTTTGTATTCCAGTTCGCCTTGACACAAAATCACACCGCTTGCCACCAGCTGTTGCAAATTCCCCTCGGACTAAAAGATTAGTCCGGTAGCGTATGAGAATAAATTTACCCACTGAATCAATTTGAGGGATTAAATAATATTTATTTACACAAAGTCTTATTTAAATAATAAAATGATTCAGCATCGCATTTTTTTAGGGGTGAGTTCTGAGTCTTGTGCGAGTGTTCCCGGAACACAGAAAATTATCAACAGTAGTCTTACGGTTTTTAGATTGTCCAATTCCCGTGTCATAAGGTAACCGTGGACCTAGACGAATCTTGCTTCCTTCCCTCCTCCTTGTACGAGGAAAATCTTTCTCCAGAATCTCACTGGACTGCCTGTCTGATCCCAGGCTTTTTCCCAACACACCACCCAAGGTCTCTTGTCTCGTGTCCTCACTTGAAAAGCAACCTCAATAGGGAGGGGCCCTCTAGAACCTATTAGCGCACCTCCACATGATGTCAGGCTTAACTTCTTCTATCATTGGTCACCTGAAAATGCTGAGGTCACTCACGAACTATCGTCAGAAAAACTAACACCTGTTGGGTTTCAACATGAAAGCATTCGGCGGCACCTTTACACAAATTCTGAGAAAATATTTGCTGTCTAAACCAAAGTGCTCTCTTGTCAACGAAAAAACTTCAACTTGTGCGGCCCAATATTTCTAAGAAACAGCACAATGACAAGCTCCCACGTAGGCAATTCAATCTGTAAAGTTCAATTCTTTACAAGCCAAATATATATTAAATTCTATTTTTTTAATTCCAAAACACTACTGTTATCAGCTGCTTTCTCCTATTAATATTTTATTACTACTAGCGGCCTTCGCCTGCTACGCTGGTTGGTTTAGACTCACAGACGGGCATTAAATATTTTAATAGTTTATTAATTACGGGCATTAAATAGTTTAATTGTTAGTATTAAATAGTTTACTACTATTAAAATGCATACCAAACAATGTATCAATATATAAGTAAGTAATGGAATACTTTTGTGTGGCCCTGTAAATCAGTAAGAAATATTATTTGCACTACAGATTGTACAGAATGTATATTATAGTACGTACTTCATAGATGCATATCAACTTTATTTGTGTAAGACCATTAAAATGAACTTGAAACTTTTTTCCTTATTGACCGTAATGTATCGGAATCCTTTTGATTGTCCCTGTAATTGAACTATTCATCCGATTTTCATAAAATTTGAAATGACTCGATAAAATTATACAATAATTATATTTTTAAATTTCAAACGATTCGGTTGGGTAGTTTTTGAGTTGTTATATACGGACGGACGGACGGACGGACGGACAGACGACGAATGGGCAACTCGGGATCCCTGTTTTTTTCCCCTTCAATTCAAAACAAACACGACGTTTCTCCGTTTCCGGGATCGGAGGAGATAGCGTCACATACATACATACATACATACGGTCGGATTTTAATAGTGTAGATTGTATATTAATTATGTTTTTTGTTTGTTTGTTGTTGTAAACTTTTATCTTACTTGAATCATTTTTAATGTTATTCTTCCAAATGTCATTGAAACACATAGTTTAAAAATAAAATTTGAAATATAATCTTTGCTCCTAAACTGTAAGTATACATTTCTATAATACAGTAAAACCTCCATAACGGACACTCCCGAATAGCGGACACTTCTATTTAACGGACAGTTTTACAATCCCCGCTCCCAAAACCTAATTTTTTGTATGTTTAACCTCTGAATAACGGACATTCCGAATAGCGGACACTTTATTCGGAGATAAAGAATGAAAAAGTTTTTTTTACAGAAAAAAAATGAAAGAAAAAGCAAAAAAAACTCTGAATTTATCAGATCAATGTGTCACAAATTTTGAGATCACAGATAAGTGTAGGTAAAGCGCTATGGAAAATCTCCCCACACACACATTCAGTGCTAAATTCAGAAGATTGTCCGTGAAGAATATCTCTCAGAACATTGAAATGTCACCCAAGAAGATTTTGAGATTTTATACATTTAAAGGTTAAAAAGTGCAATCCCTACCTCTCCGCCCGGAACTCTACAATGTCCAATAAGGTCGCATAGAAAAACAAATTACAAAAGTAAACTTTTGTAACAGATTTTTTTTTTCACAAGAATATAATAAACAGTAGATAAAAGTGTGCACAATATTATTTCAATTTTATTGCTTAAAAATAATTTTAATTGCTAATTAGTTATATAATAGAGGTTTTAGGACATATAAAAGTAAATTAATGAAACATTAATTATTGTTAATAAACATTTCTTAGCGGTTTTTGATTATCTGAAAAATTCCCAATAGCGGACACCTCCGAATAGCGGACATTTTCTGCGTTCCCGAGGTGTCCGTTATTTAGAGGTTTTACTGTATAGCATGTGACAAGAGGGGGGTAGTGGTATGGTGAAGTGCAACACTTTGTGACAAAGGGGGAGAGGGGGGTGAAAAATATTGAAAAAAAAAAGCGTGACATCATTTATGGACAACCCCTTACGCATAAAAACAACTTCCTGAAAATGAAAGTTGTAGAAAGATTCATATTGCCCAATAGGGCGGGGGGGGGGGGGGGTGATAATCAATTTTCTATCATTGTCTTTCTCATAAATATCTTAAAATAGAAATAAAAATAAATAAATCAGGTATAATACTCCCATCACGAGATGAGACTTGGGAAACTCCTTCTCTTAGACGAGTTGACTTTACAGAAGGTGTGCAAGGTGATACGGGAGGGGAAAATAATCCCGTGTTTTCAATTCGACCATTCCCCGCAAAAGAACTAGGGTTGAAATGATAGCGCGCCAATTGAGTTTCGCGCCAATAACTTGCACTGCGCATTTATCGACAGAAATATGTTTTCCTTCTCTCGTTTAGCTTAGCTGTGTTTTATTTTCTCTCTTTAATAATTTATCCCGCCATTTTTAAACTTTTTTTTTTTTTCAAAACAATTATTTTTTATTGCAAACAAGTCCTCAAAAGGGAAAACAATTCACTCTAAAGAAAGAATGATTATTCATAAAGTTACGGATTTTTTTGAAAAGGAAGCAAATTTTTTACTTTTTCTCTCCCGTCGATTTTGTTCTATCCATAGAGCAGAAAATAAATGAAGAAAGAATCAAAACTGCACTTTTGAATGATATTTAATGTATTTTTAAAATATTAAATTTTAAGATAGTATAAGTTAAAAATTTAAAATATGCCATTAACCTTTAAAAAAGTACAAAACTTAATTATTATTAAAATGAAAAATGTGCTTAAGGCTGTTCTTAAATCCAAAAGTTTTTATCACATAAGTTTTGATTTATTTTTGTTCAAAGGTTTGTTTTCATGAAACTAGTAGTTGTTGTTCAGAAACTACCTAAACCTACTCATTTTCCCATTTTTACCCCCCCCCCCTAAAAAAAATAGATTTTTTAGAAAATAGTGTCAAAGTGAGAGTTTTGAACCAATTTTATGTTCGAAAAATGAATAACCACTCAAACAAGGGAGAAATACGTGTTGGTCACATGATCAAAATCGTTTATAACTCAATAGGTTATTTATTGATCAAAAATGGAAAACAATTCGATTCCAAATCGCTTCCATGGCCATATTTTCCAATTTTATATCTTTCCATTGAAAAATGAATTTCTAAATTCGTCAAAACTTTTTGCGTTTGTTCAGCAGAGCAGAGCAGTTGAGAATAGCCATAAATAAAGTAAATTAGTAGTGCATCTGTATTTCATGATGGAATTGCTATTACAACTCGAGATATAATTCATTTATCGGAAATTCGGTGTTGTTGCGCTGAGAAATTTCTTTTTTTAAGAATCCCTTAAAATTAATTATATTGTATGTATATTTTCCTTCACTTTGCAGATTCCATCCATTTTTTAAATAACATTTTTGTATTTTTTTTTTCAAAAATTATGAATTATCATATAAATTATATTGGTCTTTTACTAGTTTATCCTTGGTAAGTTCAGAAAAGCAAAAAATAAAATTTAATTTTGTATTGTTCTGCGTAATTATTTTTAAAAATAGTATTTAACAAGTTTTTAATAAAATATACTGAAAGCAAAATATTAATCTTTATTATCGTAATAATACAAAAGTAACAATTTATACAAAAGTTGAGAATAAGTTTTAATGTTTAATGTAATTGTAGAATAATGACAATTTAAAAGTATATGCCTTTTTGGCAAAAATTTTTGGGCCAAGCCAGATTTTACTGGTTTTTGAATAGATTTGGTTTCGTCGAGGAAATTATATTCATACAGGATGATTCCAGCGGAGCTGAATATTTTGATCCGTGAAGACTAGGAAAAATGAAATCAATAGCGGCTTCGTACGGAAAAAATAAGTTAGGCTCGGTCCGATCCTTCATGAAAAAAGTAAGGCCCGAGTCTTCAGAAAAAAAGTAAAGCCAGGGCCCGGCCCTGCCCAAATGCTGTTAATAAAAATCAGGCTGAGGCCCGGCACGTGCAGATCTCTTTGCGTCCGTTCTCCCAGGTTAAATGATTTCCCTTTTAAGTCAATAAGATACAAATTAACAGCGCCAAACTGTCGCACACCTGGGAAATGTGGCAACCTACGCGTTTCTCTTTTACGGCGCAGCGTAGGGACGAAAAATCGACACTCCAATATGAAAGAAATGGAACCGTCTTAAGCTACGTCACGTATGATTGACAGGTCTCTTCTCCTGCTGGGACTATAATATTAGAAAATTTTATTTCCAAGCATTAGAAAATATTTTTTAAGGCTCTTATTATTAATACATATAGTTTCCCATTATTTTCAGAACTTGTTTCTTGCTCTCTTGTTATCGCACACATTTCATTCAGAATATAGCATCATCTCTTCTTTCGCCAACGAATGCACTTGACGTGAGAATACTTTGACAATTAGTATAGTCTGCTGAAAAAAAGAATGAAATGAAATAAATATTTAAAAAATAACAGAAAAAATAAATTAATTAAATTTAAAAAATTCAAATTTTTAGTACTGAATTGATTTATTATTTAAAAATCATTAAAAGTATCAGAATTTATGAGTACATTGAAACAGTTAAATTAAACAAGTTGGAAATTGCATTATTGAAAAAATTGAAATATTTCAATTTTTCCATGGCCAGAATTATTTCTATTCCTGCCTCTCCTTCTCATTTAGATACTCACGAAGCTTATTTCATTTGTAAAAATTCTAATACTCTTGTCAATGATCTCTCATCATCCCCCTCCCTTTCTCCTGCATGGAAATTACTTTTGTAGTTTTTTTTTTACTATTTTTACAATTATTTTATTTATTTATTTATTTATTTATTTATTTATTTATTTATTTTATTATTATTATTTTTATTTATTTATTTATTTATTTATTTTTTATTATAATTTTAATTATTTTATTTTATTTATTTATTTTATTTTGTTTTGTTTTATTTCATTATTATTATTATTTCCCACTGTTTTCTTTCTCTTTTATTAGTTTTTCATCATTTTTCTCTTCCACCTGGGCTCTTTTAGCCAGCGCCACCTGTGGCACTCTTTGTAACTCCTCCTTCTTTCTTTAACGTTATCTTTACCTTTCTCTTCCTCCTTGGCTCTGTCAGGTAGCGCCACCTTTCGCACTCTTTGTAATCGCCTCCCTGTTTCTTTCACTTTTATTTCCACTCTGTCCAGTGATGGTAACTTGTGGGAAAATTCCCACATCTGTGGGGAAAATAGAGCTGTGTGGGAAAAAGGGGAAACTTGAAATTTTGTGGGAAATTTTGAGAATTTCCCGTTCCACTCTCATGAACGCGCTCTTTCCTTTACTTTTTGCAAAACTTTTTAGAAAACCCTTTTTTTCGACTTGTTTTTCATAACTCCTGGCGAATTGCATCGTAACTATTTCGCTGAATATTGCTGTTGCGTTCCATTGGCTCTCGAAGCAGTAATGCAACTAAACTTCTCTAAGTTAATAGATCAGATTCAACCACGTGACCACAAAGTAGAGAAACCTGGGGGATTTTTCGAAGGGGGGAAAAATAGGTTATGACGTCAGTCGGAACTATTCTATTCGATTTTCAGTTTCGATCGCTCGCTTGCTTCGGAAAAGCGTAAAACGAAAACAGTTTTTTAGTTTAAGATTTTAGTTCAAATTTTTCTAGAATATGTATAGTGTAGAATCTCGAAAGTTACATTTTAGTGTTTTATAGCTATGGATTTGGATAAAGCAGAAGGTTCGAATGTCGCGACAACAAGGGCGCCCATATGATCAATTTTAGGAGGGGGGGGGCTGAGAAAAATCACAATTTCTCCCGCAAAGATATCACATATTTTTGTAAATATTTAAGGTACTTTGCTTTTTTTCCCGACTTTTAAATCCCCCCCCCCCGATTTTTTTGGGGAAATTTGCTTTTTTCGCGATCTTTTTAAGAAATATGTACTTGTTTGTACGAGTTTTTGATTAAATTTATATTTCTTTCCCAATTTTTTGAAAAAAATTGCGATTTTTTTCATGATTTTTGAACAAAATTAACTTTTTTTCGCGATACTTTACCGAAAATTGTGTTTTTTCCCACGATTTTCGGTTTTTTCTATGCTTTTTGAACGAAATCGGAGATCTTTTTTGCGATTCTTTGACGAAATTTTGTTTTTTCCGCAATTCTTTGATGAAATGTGCGTTTCTCACGCTCTTATTTGACAACATTTGCGTTTATCTGCATTTCTTTAGCAAAAAAATAATCATTATCATTACCTTAAGAATTTATTTTTATATTATGATTATGTTTATTAAATTACTTATGTTCTTCGATTGACTGAAAGATTTTAGTTTTGAAGAACCAAAATGAAAAGTAGTATAAAATAAATTTTGATCATTTGCCGATAGAGGGCAGCACTGCTGAATTTAACAGTGTGGGAAAAATTGAGCTCACGAGGGAAATTTTGAGGGAAAATTTGAGCTCATATGGGAAATTTTGAGGGAAAATTTCAGTGACGAGGTTACCATCACTGACTCTGTCCCTTGTGACACGTGTTTGGATCAGCTGAAGACGAGCTGTATTTTTGAAGCTCGAAACGCGTCCTGTTTACTTTCCTTTTTATGGTGATTATACAAAGTTTTTTAGCTTATTTATCTCTCTCATATATCAATCTCATAAAATTGTAAACAGTTAATTACAATTAAAATGCTCACCAAACAATGTTCTCCCTATACTATTATGTAATAGAATACTTTTGTGTGCTCTTGTAAATCAATAACAAATGTTCTTTGCAGCGCAGATTGTACAAAATGTATATTATAATATGTACTTTATAGATGCATATCAATTTTATTATGTTCGAATGACTGTAACACCATTAAAATGCATTTGAAACATTTTTTCCCCATTGACCGTAATGTAACGGAATTCTTTTGATTGTCCCTGTAATTGATATATGCATCCGATTTTCATAAAATTTGAAATGACTCGACAAAATTATGTAATAATTATATTTTTAAACTTCAAACGATTCGGTTGGTTAGTTTTTTCCGTTGTTATATGCGGACGGGCGGACGGATTGAACGACAACTATAGGTGCTACGTATTTATATAATTAAGAACGCACCTAATTAAAAGAAAATCGTTTTTATTAACACTTTCCAGAACAGTTGAGAAGTGTTTTGAATTCGGTTTGTTTGTCTGTTCGTCTGGCAGTGATTTAACTCTCATAAACATGCTCATATTACCATGAAGTTTTTTTTATGTTATTGCGATTTACTACGGAATATTTGGTACTGAGAATAAAATGTGTGTTTATAGTTCGTTTACCTCTTTGGTGGACAAGCAATCGCGTTTGTATAATTCTGAATTCCCCTCGGAAATTAAGAAATTTTTTATTTCAAAATAAGAAAAAGCAATTTTTTAACTCTTTTTTTTCCCTCAAAGTTATCAAAGTAAAATTTAATTAAAAATTTCTGCTGCAAATCTTAATTAACTTAACCGGCCCTGAAAGTGTCACAAATGGGAGTCACAAATTAATTCTTTTCCATTACAGTCGGCTCTCGTTAATTCGAAATCGGATAAATCGAACCTTCGCTTAATTCGAACTAAACATGAAGCCCCGAAATTTTCAAAGGTAGAATAACGTTAAAAACTTTCATTTATTCGAACTTTTTTTCTCTTGGCTTCGTTTAATTCGAACAAACACGAATTCCGATTTTTCATTTTTGCTTGTTTTTACAAGGATTTCAGTTAATTAAAATAACTCTATTTCTTTCATTTTTTGTCAGAATTGTTTTGAACTAGCATACATTTAATAACATGCGTTTGATGATATCCACTTTCTTAGTGTCTCTCCATTAATAACACCTCCATCTTTTTGTGCTTGTTCCCAATTCCTTAATTATTTTATGTATTTATATTTTGAAATTTAATATTAAGTCATATTCTAACGATAACAGCCGAAATAAAATTAAAAGACACAACAATATTAATTTCTTTGCAATATTACCGCTTTAAACATGTTTTCCGCACATGCATTCTGTAATTCGAACTCTGGATAATTGGAACTTTTCTTGTGCTCCCGATGAGTTCGCATTAACGACAGTTGACTGTATATGGATTACATCTTAAAAAGCAGATTTCAGTGGATTTTATTAACATTACCATGTTTCAAATGTATATGTATATCGCAGAGGTGGTCTACAATGTACTTCTTCAAGAGAATAGAATAAGTAGCATTTATAATTTACTGGACATACAAAAGAATTCAATTGCAGTATGATCTAAAAAGAAAAATGATTTGCAAATGCATTTTAATGATGTTGTGATGCTTGACTGGAAATTCGACAACACAAACAATCACCTTATCAACTTTACGAATGAAAATCTAGGATTAGTGAATTCTCGATTCGCATATTAAAATGCAATCAGTCTGTAAAATCACATCTTGGTGGAAAACACCTAAAAACCTGATGATAGTGTTTGATTCGTAGGTTTATCACTGTGCTTTTCTGCACCCAAAACTATGAAAACATGGAGGATTGGGAGCAGGAAAACATAACGGTATGTATTCTAACAAGATCCATCATTACGTTTCCTACTGCCAATCCTTTGATGTTTGATTTCTATTAAATTTCAGATTGTGTTGAGTTGATGCTGTTTACATTTTGTTGCAAATCGCTTAACAGGTTTCGCTGCTATGTTGTATTTTTCACGATTTTCACAATAGCTCCATCCAGTGGCACAGCCAGAATTCGGTTCTAGAGGGAGTTTTGAATTTCTGATAAAGGTGTTTGCCGGTTATTTGAATTGCCGATTAATAAAATCAGTACTCATTAGAATATTCACTGCATAATACTTAAACTCAAAGAGCATCCATGTGGCAGGAAATCATCATTCTTTTAGAATAATGCGTCTCAGAAAAGTGATTCAGTTCAAATAGCCAATTTTTACTTAACTAATCCATGTAATATGCACTTTCACAGTTTTAAATAGAATTTTCGCCATCTAATTGAATCACTTTATTAAGTGAAATCTGATTCAATAAAGTGGCGGATTCCGAAATACGCCAAAACGCTTAAATGTTAAGTTTGGTTTTGATTCATATAAGCGGCAAGTTTTGTGGAATCCAACGCGGCTAGCATAATTTTTATTCCCAAAATCTATACCATAATATCAGATTAGTAATCTTCGTTTAATTTAATGATACACTTTCCGTGGTTAAATAACTTTTAGGAGTTTCTAGTATGTGATTTAAATTTTTTTAAAAGTTCAATTTAATCACGGAAAAATCTGCCATCAAATAAAGTGATGGACATAATAAGAAATTATTATAGTTTAAAAAAATGGTCACAGGATTCTGCATGTTTCAGGAATGCAATCTTTAGAGCATTTCTCTCCATTTTCGAAACTTATATATTTCCCTTGATCTTTAATTATGATAAGACTTTTACGAATCTTGCGAAGAGCGTGCACAGAAGGGTAAATTAAAAAAAAAAATGATTTTAATGATTTAAAACAAATAAGGCTGATTTTTTGTATACTAGTTTTATAGAGATCAAGATGAATTTTTTTATGGATACATAAAATTTTTTTAAGGGTAGAAAATTTCTCTTCCCACAAGGTATCGGATTTGCAAAAGAAATTTCTGTTCAGATTGTAACAAATAAAATTTATTTCATTTTTAACTGATTGATGACTAATTCTTATTACATTAAAGAGATAAAAATAAATTTGAAGCCCATAACTGCAACATTATTTGACGCCACGTGCAAATAAATCTTGTTAATTTTTCACTAATTTTCTGTGCGACATTGATGATAGTTCAAGCGCCCGCAGCACAAAAACTTAAGGAATCGAACACAAGAAAAAAAAACCTTTATTTTTTATGAAAGAGAAATAATAGGGGAATCTAATGATCCATGTCTGCCGGAAGCGAAGGGGTGCATAAGCCAAAAATTACAAATACCACTAGTGATTTACACGTAGACTAACAATCAAAGGTATGAAATGATTGTATGGCAAACACAATGCTAAACTTACGAATAAACCACTGGTAGTATTAATTTTTGGGTTATGCACAACTTCACTTCCGGCAGACATGGATCATTAGATTCCCCTATTATTTCTCTTCCATAAAATAAAGATTTTTTTTTCTTTTTCGAAATTTATGGATCACTTTTTGTTTTATAATTTTATTAAGATTTAAGAAAATTATTTAAACTACTATGTATGTTTTTAGGATGGTAAAGGACTCCAATACGGCGTCAAACACATATGATACCATTTTAAAAGTCTTCATGCACTTTTTAATGTGTAGGCAATCTCCAAAGTTGGTTTTGTATAGAACGTAAGAGTGGGGATGCCCTCTGCGGTGGTCTTTCTTAGGGAACCTAATCCGTATTTACGCAAGGAAATCCAACGTTAAAACCACGGAAAACTCCGAGCAATTAAACCGACGGGCGCGACTGGGCTCGAACCAAGCACCTCCCGTCAACTAGTTTCGAGCGCGGAACCTTTCGACCACTGGTGAGGACAAGAAGTTCAAAAGTAAAATTTATAAATACCATATAATAGTCGATATTACCAATCAGTTTTTACCTATGTTTTTTTTCATACAGTCATTTGCAAGAGAATTAGTCGGGGGGGGGGGGATCACTTTTTT
>CAXHSM010000119.1:0-18363 GCA_964019185.1 Maratus speculifer | reverse complement strand
AGCTCGAATGAAACACACTGTATTTGTGACTCAATAAATAGTTTGCGACCCTATGTTTCTATGTGATTTTTTATCCTTGTTGTATGCTTGATTTGTCATATCATTTTATCCATGTTTATTTGAATCACCGTGTATACATTTATACTGGGTGTTCCTAAACTCATGGTATATACGCTAAGGGGTGGTAGAACACATCAAGACGAGTAACAGTAAATAGGAAACCAAGGTTCCCAAACTTTTTCCAAAGATAGCCGCAATTAAAGTTTGGGATCCAAAATTTCAAAATCACATAAAAAACGGAAAAATTGGTCGATTGATTTGCGGTTTTCACTAAAACTATTCTTTGTGTTGGTATTTTCTTGAAAATAAATTATAAAGATAAATTTGAAAAAAGCCGATAGAGGGCGCTTTAGACTATGAAGTAATGAAAAACTACTTTTTGATGTGATTTTTTGCATTTCATTAAATGGTTTCGTAAGATTAGACTTAAAATTAAATTTTGAGCTCAAAATCTGAATAGTTGGGAGTGGTGAAATAGCGCAAACTTAACTGTGTTCAGAGGGTTTAAATTTCAAATGATTATAAAAAACGGAAAAAATGGCCAATTGATTTGCGGATTTCACTAAAAATATTCTTTATGTCGGTATTTTATTGAAAATGAACTATAAAGATAAATTACAAAAATGCCGATAGAGGGCGCTTTAGACTTGATGTGTTTTTTTGCATCTCATTAAATGGTCTAGTAAACTTAGATTTAAACTTAAGTTTTGAGCTCAAAAGCTGAATAGTTGGGAATCGTTAAGCAGCACAAACTGAACCGTGTTCAGAGGGTTCAAATTTCAAATGATTATAAAAAACGGAAAAATTGGTCGATTCGTTTGCGGTTTAAAATAAAACTATTCTTTAAGTCAGTATCTTCTTGAAAATAAATTTTAAAGATAAATTTCAAAAAATTCTGTTAGAGGGTGCCTTAAACTTCAGAGTAACCTACAATTAATTTTAACCGTTATTTTTTGTATCTAATTAAATGCTTTCCCAAACTTATTAAATGTTTTCGAAATATTAGATTTAAACTTAAATTTTGAACTTAAATTTTGAACTCAAATTCTGAATCGTTGGGAGGGGTTAAGAAGCGCAAACTGAAGTGTGTTCAGGAGTTGATATTTAACACCCTCCCCCTCGAACACAGTTCACTTTATCGCTACTTAAACACACGCAACTGTGATGGTGTTAGATCATAGGCCCAGGTGATTTACCAAAAAGAAGCACACACAAAAAAACTCCGAAAAAGCGAGAGTTACATTTTACGACGATACATTTATTTAGCCAGAGATAACAGACTGCAGGTCCCCCTAAGGGGAAGGTAAATCTCAGAGATCTAGAGAGCTACATGTTAACGGTATGATGGCAATCGGCAAAGTGACGACACAGCGTCATAGCCCTTATCGCCAAAAGGCATAAAAAGTTTTTCATACAAAGAATTTTGGCGATATTTGATAGACCACACCTTCAGTATCAGCTAACATTTGCGGTCTGGGAACCCAAGGATTATTTTCACATCTGCGAATATTTTATAGGGTTATAGAAATATTTTAAGCTTGGGAAGTATATGGGATAAGCAAACCGTTACATACATTTGCCTTTTGCAGACAAAACCTTATGTTATCCAGATGCGCAATTAACAGATAAGACAGCACAATCAGGATAAACAGAGACAAAAGTATTTCTAGCTTTAAGCATTAATTCTGAGAATGAAAACAGGGTGTGGAAGGCAGATGTTAATCAAAATGTAACGGATAAAAGATTATGATGAACAAAGCCCAGAGCTTTCTTTATTTTGTTAATAAGTGCGGTATCTATGGGCAGATGTTTTTTTAAAGACACAACAGAAATTTGTGAGAAAGAAAGTTCTATTATTATTTTCTACAGAGAGCTCCAAAAGATGAAAAGTTGAAACTTCTAATAGTGGAAGGATGAAAGCTAGAACCTAACTATTAAATGTAGAATTAACTTAACTAATGGGTTTATTAGTGAAAAGGGAATCTAAAATAAAACTAAGAATTTATTAAAGGGAAATAATTATTACATTTATGAAGGGGAAAAGATATGTAGCGATAATCTCCGCTACATAACTCACCCCGGCCACCACAAAAAAACTTAATACTTGTGTTAAAGTTTTTTTTGCTATTATTGTCACTATTTTGAGGATACTGAATGTGCCGTCTACCAAAATATATACAAAAACACATATCAAAAGACATACAAGTATATATATAAGTACTACAAAAATGATTGGTTATACTATTTGCTTGCAGAATATGTAAATAAAAACAATGGCCATATATATCTTTATAATCATCATGACAGGGAGCTCCTTAATAGTTCAAAATTTCCACAAAGTATTTAATTAATATTGGATCCTTTATTCAAATTCTTTGTTGTGGCGCTGGTACCAGCTGTTTATTTTTTTGTCATGAGCAGAAATTGAGAGAAGTATTTTATTTATTTATTTATTTGTGATCACCTGTAAGCTTAGTAGTATTTGATAACTTCTCTTTAAATTGATCCTTTTTGAGATCAACCAGGGATAATTGCAAGCAAAAAAATATATATATAAAACACAAAACACAAATAGTATATATTTAAAACAAAAATAAAAGAAAACTAACAAAGATAATATGTTCTAAAAATGATGTATGCTGTTAAAAATTAAAAATGAAAATTTGTGCATAAGGCACAGGACTACTAAAAAAATAGATGCCACTGGCATGCCCATAAAAGGTTGTAGCCCTTAATCTTGTATAAAAAGTTCAAGTATTATGGCTTCGGTTTAAGGCGTCGGCCCTAGGGGAAGTGGGAGTAGTGGACGAACCCATATTGCGTACAATATAAGTCCGCCCCGCTCCTCAGTAAAATCGCACTGATCTACGAAAGGAGCGCGCTTGGAAGTCACATAAAATTTAACATAAAAGAATTGGTAGGCCAATTCAAGGTAAAAATGAAATGTCTCGCAAGACAGGAATGGCGTGAAACCTTAGGGCAGAATTTTGAACGGTTCACGACTTTTGGGGGATAATTTAGAAAGAAAAAAACAAAAATAAAATGTAAGATGAATGTAATCCATCTCATAAATTAAATTGAAACAGTCAGTCCGGGTAAGGTAAACAAATAGTCAGGATTAGGTGCTACTACAACTGGAATATTTCAAAAATAAGAATGATAAAAGGTTTTTTTTTTTGCATGGTATTATTCCACTGTCCAAAATAATTTGTAAATGGTTTTGAACTACAACGTTGTGATAAAATGCATGTAATAAAAATTAATTGTTAGTGAACTAAGTGACCTTCTTTTCATGTACTGCCATTACATAAAAAGAGGTAAGTGTAACAAGGGAATTTACATGTAGTGTGAGAAAAAAACAAATAAACATGCAATGAAAATTTGACAAACAAAAATGGACTAAGTATATTTTAACGAACTGTAATATGTAAAGGAAATAAAAATAAACATTAAACAATTAAGATGAAATGATTAAGTGTATAGCACAGACAGGGCATATTATGTCATTAGGGCAGAATTTACTTAAATGAAATAGACTTTGACATGTAAAACATCTTTTTATATCTATGTACCTTTTAAGATTAAACCTTGTGGACTGAATAATGATATGTTTACGCACAAGCAAAATTTCAGCTAATTGGGATGGCATTAGAAAAATCCAGTTAAATAAATTACAATGCTTTATTTTTATTTTGTTTTGAAATTTAATGGGAGGCGAAGAAGTATCAGTTAGATTTGAAATAGCCAACAGAATGCCAGGTATGCCAAAATTTTCAGGCACACGCATGATTACAACAGGGATAAAACTACTACTATCTTTCTCAGGGTTACTGAGAATACTGGGATGAGAATTGTTACTGTCACATAAATCATTAACCTGTTGATTTCTAGAAAAAGAGGGATGTGTATTGCACCTTTCATGTATTGTAGTGTGTGGAGATTTGATAATGAGGTGGTTATCTGTCTGCGTGGACATATTCTGAACAGATTTTAAACAAGCATTATTAACCGAAGGAATGATATCCTTTTGAGTATTTGATATGTGAGGTTTAGTTTTACTTTTTAGTTCCTGAGACAAGTCACGTACTCGTTCCAACAGTTTGTTATTTACCAAAAATAAATTTTCCTTTTCATGTTTTACCTTAGCATATTCATCTTTCAGTACCTGAAAGGTCTCTTTCAAAATACCTAGGTCCCATTCGATTGTGAATTTGAGTTCCGTAAACTTAGAGACAAGTGCATCAGTGTTGCTTTGATGTTTTATTTGATTTTGAAACGCTGTGGCCTTAGCGATAATTGTGTCTGAAAACTTTGTTAAATTTTCCTCATAAAATTCAAGTAAAGGGGATATTGAAACTTGCAATTGTCCAAAAGTAGACCTAAATTTATTATCTCTCTCTGACATTGTTTGGGAAGTAGCTGAAGCTTGTTTTGGCTCAATATTAGCCATAGATGTTTACCAAAAGAAAAATGCACTAATATAAATCAAAAGAAAGATTTATAAATAAACTAGGTGCACCAAAACAAATTTGACTGTTAACCACAGTATTAAAATAATAGAAATAATTTGGGGAAGTAACATAAAAGTGCAAGGGCAAACCAAAAACTTAAATTTTGCATTAATCAGAGAGCAAACCCTGCCAACCCCACAAACGCTCGACTTAAGGCCATAAGCTGGTTTCGTCGCGGCCGAAAGGACTTAAGGCCATTTGTACAAAAACAATGCTGTACCGCAAGTGAGCCGCCGCTAATTGCGGCAGCTATCGGCGAGCCGTTAACGGCTCGGCGATGAGAGAACTGTTGCATTTATTTTGCTGGTAAACTCTTAAAGGTCGGTTTCGGGCAAAAAAGTAATGGGCCTCCAACTTCTAGAAAGCAGAGGGCTAATATAAACTGACCAGCATTTTCATTTTAAAAGAGAAAATGTATACATTTTTGGTCTTTATTTTTTTTGAAAAATTATTTTAAATCTGGGTTTTATCAAGCATATGCATACTTTACGAGATTTATATTTAAAACAATAAAAAAGATGACATATTTTATTTAGTTTGAAAATATTTTTATAAAAAATAAAAATTGTCTCCAAAATGTATACAGAATTCCAAGTTTTTTCTTCACCGGCACACTTTTACATTCATTATTCATAAAAAAGAGTTGAAAAAATTGAATAAATATTTAAAATATAGTAAAATAATTTAAAATAACTATTAAAACAGAAAAACGCTTTTAGATTGTGCCTAAAGCAATCCATTTCCACCCCTCCCCTCCTCCCCATTACTCAGTCGTGCAAAATTTTCGCATACATGCATAAAATCATTTTTAGTCGTACATGCATAATATATTTCTAAAATTGTCGATTTCAGTATCTCTAAAATTGGCTTAAAAATACAATTAGGTTAACATTTTTTTTCTAGGAAAGATCATTCTAAAATATAAAAAATGTTGTTATCAGAAAAAAAAGAAAGAATGTATTTTGATTAATTTGCATCTGCAAATGCGGAAACAAGGGAGAGGTTATAGTGCTAATAATTCTCCCTATGTTTCTGTAGAACAATACATTTAAAAAAAATTGTTTATTTTGTATCAAAAATGTTTTGATATTTCAATGCTTAAACATATGCTTTTGATACATTTTGTTATATCCACAGGTTCGAAACTATTAAACTCGAAAAAAGTTTATTCTATGTCTATAGATTCACAGGAACTTGAAAATCTTTCAACTTTATACTAATTTCCGTCTAATATGGAGTCCGCCATACAAAGAGTATATACTGTATTTGTATTGTTACATTTATTTTGTTAAAAAATAATGATTTCTTAAGAATATAACTGTGAATTCAAGCAAAAGATTTGTTTTATTAAATTGTGATTTTTAAAAGACATTTTCGTTTTCGTTAAAACACAATTTCGTTCCTCCCTCCCCCTTTACTCAGCAGATGATGAAATTTTATAAAAGCTTTTTTAACTTTCAAAAACAGAGAAAAATATTCTTGTAACAAAATAATAAGTTTGAAAAAGATATTAATGAAGACAAGTTTTATTATTATTATTATTATTATTTAATCTATAATTATATAATATTTTTGTTAAATAATAACAAGTAAAAATATCCCCCTAAAACATTTTCTTTTTCACAGTACATCCACTAAAACACATTTGGCGATTAGAGGAAGTACAGAAGGGAGCTCAAGATCACTATTGCCTGGGGGGAGGGATTTCTTGGAATTTAAGTGGGGTTCGCTAGTGAAACTGGACAGGGATTTGAAGCTTTCATTCAATTTTGCATTATCATTCTTCTTTCCACTGTCGTTGTAGTATGCAGTTGGCAGGCATATAACGCAAGCAGAAATTCTCCAAAGAAAATTATCCAGATTAATATAGTAAGTGTTACCTAGTATTATATGTTTATTCATTAAAATTTTAATAGATTAGAATCTGAGTTTATTTTTGCATCATTGTTTTTAACATTAAATCGTTGTAGAGTAATGTAATATAAATCTATGTGAAATATTTACCAAACGTAGAATATTTACTTATGTTATTTCTAGTGCAAAGCATGTGATTAAGAAATATCGCAAAAATGTGATAATTTTAATTTAATTAAAGTTTTTTCTTATCGTTGAATCATTTCGAAGTAATTATTTTTATTTTGCGACCATGTACACGTATACTATAAAAAATATTGTGAAGTCTTGAATAGTTTATTATACGTAAAGTTTATCCTTATTTTAATAGGTAAAACATACATTTTTTTTTTCACACGTGAGTTTAAATTAGTAATACAGGGCATATGTTTAAAAAATACCACAAAAGCTTGATAATCTTAATTTAAATAAAATTTATTCTTATTGTTGTTACCGTATTTTTTAGAATAATGATTGGTAATTTGGTATCGTTCATGGTTAATATTAGATAATATTTAATATAGATTGCCTTTATCATATTAATATTTTTGTAAATTAAAAAATATTGAGCTTATTATTTATTCTTTTTTCTCAAAATTTAAAATTTTCTCGTCGTTTGACAGTAATGTATGTTATTTTCCGATCATGTCATAAAAATATTGTGAAAGCTTAGTAGTTTAAATTTATTTTTATTGTTAAAAAAAATCGATAACATTTTTTCGCATTATTTAATACCCGTAAAATTTAGACTAGCATAGAAATTTTTATTCATTAAACAATAGGATAAAGTTAAAAACAGAAAAAAATTTAATTCAATAAAATTGTGTAAAATCGTTAAAATAATGATGACATTTAAAATTACTGCAAAGATTGAAAAGATTAAACTACGTTTGTGAGGTATTGACTATTGGTGTAATATTTGAATACTGTTGCTACTTTACTCAAGCGAAAACACCTCCTTGCTAATGTTCATCCTATGGAAGCAAAAAATTAAAATATCTCTTTTGCATTTCAATAATATGTACCATAATTTTCGGCATGTAATCCGCGGATTAAACAATTCTGTTTTGACCCAGAAATTTTATTTAGTAAATGAAGCTAAATGTTTACTGTTATCCAATAAATTAAAGTTTATTTAAAATATTTCTGAATCGAAAAGTGATTGTTTGATTAGGGAATTATACGCTGAGAATTACGGTTTGTATATATATATATGTATATTGCACTGGATTGCTGATGTTGATTTCTGAAAAGATCTCGTTTAGATTTCCAAATTTGTTACTTTGTTCATAGTGTTTTTTTTTTTTTTTATTAGGATATTATATTTTTCAAAAGCAAAACATACTAAAAATAAAAAACTGTAAAGAAGAAAAAATTGTAAAGATCCACCTCAGTTATCCAGTGCAAGAAAAAATATTAAAATTCAAATTAGAACGAAATATTTACCCCCCCCCCCTCCCAACCTTATCATTAACATTAACAAGTGTGTGTTTTCGTGTGAGTAAAGTTTTTTCTTAAGCTCTGAAAGAAAAATCTAAATGTGAAATTTAAAAATATTTAAATGATGCAAATATAACGACTGTTTCTCAGATTATAATTTAATAAAGTTTTAATAAATTAGCATATACTGGTAACACGCTTACCAATAAATGTAAAAACCACATTCAATGAAAGAAAAAAATATATATTTACAAATACATGAAATTTAAATGTAGCACACATAACAGATCAAACTAAGGTTACATAAATTGTTTAGGGGTAAATTCAAAGTTTGGTCTATGAAAAATTCTTGTTACAAAATTACTTAAATGATGAACTGTTTTTTCCTGAAAAACAATATGTTAATAATCCTTTAGTAATTTTTTCAAAATATACATAAAAAATTTATTTATCTTGGACTTTTTTCAAACACAATGCTTGATATATTTTGAATTAAATAAATAATTTATTCTTATCAATTAATACTTTTAAAATGTACAATAATTTATATAATTTTTAAATTATGTAAATTGTTCAGGCATAGATTCAAAATTTGATCTATAAAAAATATTTCCTGGAAGATTTTTTATATGATAAATGTTTTTGCATGAAAAACAATACATTAATAATTAATATATTAATTATTATATTAATAATTAATATATTAATTATTATATTAATAATTCAATTTTTCAAAAGAATTGTGAATTTACTATTTTTAAACTTTCTAAAATTTAAAATCTAATTCGTAGCATAGCGAAATTATTAATTAGTTTATTTTTTTCAATTAATACTTTTAAAATGTGTATGAAATGCAACTATTTAGAAATGGCGTTACTTATAAATTTTTAAAATACATAATTGGAAAAAAAAATAAAATTAATAAATTCACTTTGTCAAGTAATGGGTTTGGAAAATTTTCAAAAAAGTTTAAAAATAAATAAATTTATAATTCTTTTGAAAAAATTATGTAAATAATTATTAATATATTGTTTTCATGCAAAAACACTTATCTTCTAAACAATCTTCCGAGAAATATTGTTTATAGACCAAATTTGGAATTTATGCTTAATGGGATGAAACTGGCAGGCTTTTGGCCAGTTAAATTTTAAAATACACCATAAAAGGCCTTTTTATGGACAGCTTTTGGCTAAATTTAATTCTTACAAACATAAATGGCTGGGCTGGGGCGAACTTCTGGCCAACCTTTATTGTTAATGGCCCTTAAAAGAATAACTGTGGCCAGTTTGAGGCTGTCTGATGTTTATTTTAAAATATTAATGGCGCATTTGTGGGCATGACGTTGTGTCCACATTCTGGCCGGCGTGACAGTTTTTTGATGGAGCCGTTACGGCCAAAGATGGCGGGCCGTTATCAAACACTTCGGGCCAACGTTAACATGCCACGAATGGCCCACAAGTTATGTGTTTGTTGGGAAGTTATGAGTAAATCAAGACACATTTAATGAGGGGGGGGAGTAAACACAGAAGTGGGTGAGCACTGAAAATAAAACAACCAAAATGCAGACACTGAATAATACCTTTTTCAAACAAAAAGATGTAAACCCAACTTTTTAAACCATTTACTGCATTTAAAATAAAACATTTAACCCTTCAAAAAAACAATACCAAAATTCCCCCCTTTTTTTACCTGACAAACAGAAACTAAACAGTTTCAAAAGGCTTGTTTAAGAAGGTACTGGCAAAGTTAATGGCAAAAATTTAGTAAATACGAGAATGCGAATCTCAAACTGCAATTAATTAAGGACAAGTAATGTCAGCGAAAAATTAATGCGCGAACACATAAAATAATAAAAATCTGTGATATTTAAGTATGCAACACATAAATACTAAAACAACATGCATTGAAAATAATAATACTTTTGAAAAGTGAGCATGAAAAGAGAAGAATGCTTTCAAAAGTGCAAATTAAATACTAAAATTTAAAATGTATTTTGTTTACGTTAATAACTAATAAAATTTCAAAACTGCACTATATTTAAATTTAAAAAAAATCTTCTCTGTTCAAGCTAATAAAAAGAACACAAACTATTTTCATTATGAATTAACTCTAACTACTAAGAAAATTTGTTTCTATGTTTCAGTTTTGTCAAAATGTTAAGTAATTATTGTTATTTTTCTTTCTTTCTTTTTTTTTTTTTTTTTTTTTTTTTTTGTCACAGCACTTTTTTCTATCAAAGATTCTTGCGAAAGAGAAAAAAAAACTGTCGGTACAACAATGGGTGCGACGACCCCTTATTGCACCAGTAACTACTGTCATTAAACGAGACTGTTGTTGTAGATATTCTGTTATAATTATGCAAATCGGTAATTTTTGACGCAGTGACTGAACCATCAGAGCACCAGAGAAGCACAAAAACACAATGTTCACACTCTACTTGCACCGAAAGTACTTTATCACTGTAATTTTGTTGTTGACAACGATTTAAGCTAAAAAAAAAGGTGCGTACAGGTTCGACGACCCGTAACGCATAAATTTGATATTATTCTCTTTTTTTTATTCACAAACTATTTGGGTTCGACGACACTTTCTTTAGCTAATATTTCACACAGATCTAGTTACTAATGAAAAAAATGGGATGGGGCTCAGAATAATCTGTTGCACACCTCACACACAAGTAGATTGAAATTTATACACAATTACACAGACTTGCACATCGATGAGTACTTTCACAACACCTTTTTTTTGTATTTCTGTAGGATAGCATAGTTACACTGCCAGGATGATTCACCATACCGAAAAACATAGTTGGAGATAACAAATTTGTCGCGGCAGAACACAGGGTAAAATGAAACACAGAATGCTGCTGTCCGGAGCCAAAAATATTTGACCCAGTTTCCGAGGCTTCGAAAACGAAAGTGAAGAACCAGCGAGAGAAAAAGAGAAGTTGGAATATTTCTTGAGTGCAGGAGAAGTCATAATTGAACACTAGAGACTGTAGCAGGTTTCAGGAGGGGAATACGTCACACAATTGAGGACAGGCGGCCTTGGCACATCGGAAAACGGATTTTTTTTCTTGAGCAGTGCTGATTCGTTGATGTCCGAGGGTGCTTGATACAAGATTTTTTGTCGAAGATTGTAATTATGATTTTTTTAAAATCTCTGTGTGTGTGTGCGTTTTTTTTTGACCGGAGAAAAAAAAAGGCCAGATGCACCAGATATATTCATGTGCAGGTGTTAGATCATAGGCCCAGGTGATTTACCAAAAAGAAGCACACACAAAAAAACTCCGAAAAAGCGAGAGTTACATTTTACGACGATACATTTATTTAGCCAGAGATAACAGACTGCAGGTCCCCCTAAGGGGAAGGTAAATCTCAGAGATCTAGAGAGCTACATGTTAACGGTATGATGGCAATCGGCGAAGTGACGACACAGCGTCATAGCCCTTATCGCCAAAAGGCATAAGAAGTTTTTCATACAAAGAATTTTGGCGATATTTGATAGACCACACCTTCAGTATCAGCTAACATTTGCGGTCTGGGAACCCAAGGATTATTTTCACATCTGCGAATATTTTATAGGGTTATAGAAATATTTTAAGCTTGGGAAGTATATGGGATAAGCAAACCGTTACATACATTTGCCTTTTGCAGACAAAACCTTATGTTATCCAGATGCGCAATTAACAGATAAGACAGCACAATCAGGATAAACAGAGACAAAAGTATTTCTAGCTTTAAGCATTAATTCTGAGAATGAAAACAGGGTGTGGAAGGCAGATGTTAATCAAAATGTAACGGATAAAAGATTATGATGAACAAAGCCCAGAGCTTTCTTTATTTTGTTAATAAGTGCGGTATCTATGGGCAGATGTTTTTTTAAAGACACAACAGAAATTTGTGAGAAAGAAAGTTCTATTATTATTTTCTACAGAGAGCTCCAAAAGATGAAAAGTTCAAACTTCTAATAGTGGAAGGATGAAAGCTAGAACCTAACTATTAAATGTAGAATTAACTTAACTAATGGGTTTATTAGTGAAAAGGGAATCTAAAATAAAACTAAGAATTTATTAAAGGGAAATAATTATTGCAATTATGAAGGGGAAAAGATATGTAGCGATAATCTCCGCTACAGCAACGATTCAGAATTTGATCTCAAAATTAAATTTAAGCATTTGAAAGCATTTAATGAGATTTAAAAAGATAATGGTTAAAAATAGCGCTACTCCAATGTCTAAGGCGCCCTCTATCGGCATTTTGTGAAATTTATCTTTAAAATTTATTTTCCAGAAAACACTGATTTAAAGAGTAGTTATGGAAAAAACCGCAAACGAATCGACTAATTTTTCCGTTTTTTTATAATCGTTTGAAATTTAAACTCTCTGGACACAGTTCAGTTTGTGCTACTTAACCATTCCCAACTATTCAGATTTTGATCTCAAAATTTAAGTTTAAATCTAAAAAGTTTAAGTCTAAGTTTACCAAACCATTAACGAGATGCAGAAAATAACTGCAAAAAATAGTTGTTCGTTAATCCAAAGTTTAAAGCGCCCTCTATCGGCATTTTTCGAAATTTATCTTTGTTATTTATTTTCAAGAAAATACCGTCATAAAGAATAGTTTTAGTGAAAACCGCAAATCAATCGACCAATTTTTCCGTTTTTTATGTTTATTTGAAATTTTTGGCCCCAAACTTTAATGGCGGATATCTCCTTTGGAAAACGTTTAGGACCCTTGGTTTCCTATTTACTATTACTCGTCCTTATATGTTCTATCACCCCCTAGCGTATGTACCATGATTTTAGGGACACCCTGTATATATGCATTTATATATATATATATATATATATATATATATATATATATATATATATACACATATATATATATATAACCTATATACCTATATAAAACCTTTATACTATTACAATATTTGAACCATTGAATTTAAATATATATATATAAACTATGATAACTAACTATGAAGTTATCTGAAATATATTATGAGTGGATTAGTATCGGATAAACCAGGAGAATTAAATTTGAATTACCTTTTTCTAAAAAATGTCTTATCATTTATATCGTGCATATTAAGAGAGTTTTATTTTCATACCTTCTATAAAAATTATCAGCATTAAGTTACTTTAATGAACAAAGCAAATTAACAATGCACTAATATTTTTAAAACATAATTAGCAAGAAATCAGCATCCAAAGAACTACTAGAATTAAGCGCAATTTCAAATTTAATAAAATATTATTATTAGAAAATATAAACAAGGTGAATTAACTCTCATTTAGCATTTCCTGAAGTATTATCAGCATTCATTACTATCTGATAAACTAAAAGAGTTAATTGTAATTTACCTTTCTTCTAAAATGTTAGTTACAATGAGTTGTTCTAACAAATTAAGATAATTACTTCCGCTTTCAAACTTTCTATAATAGTATTAGAAGTAAGTTACTATCTGATAAATTAACATAATTAATCATAATTAACACATTTTTAAAACATCAATAACATTTGGTTGTTTTAATTAATTTAAAGATTTATCAGTAATTTCGCAATACATTGTTACTATAAAATAATCATTTCCTTTCTAATCCCGATTTATTCAAAAATATTGTACTTAATAAATGATTATTTTATAGTATACTTCTATTATAAAAATATATGTATAATATTAATATACCAAGATAAGGTAAACGCTCCTTTTTTTCAAATCATCAATATACTGCCATATGCAAAATTGTGAATGTTCTATAATTTTAATTTATCAAAGAAATGACCTCACTATGAGTTATCATCTCATAAGTTAAATTAACTGCAAAAAATCAGATTAATTTATTTGTAAAATGTTATTACCAGTGAATTGTTATAAATTAAGATTATTAACACTGACTACCATTTAAAAATTTTTGTAAATAGATAAATGATATAATGAAACAATGTGATCTAGTTAATGGACTTCCCATTTGTGTGGCAATTTAATATCCAATAAAAAAAAAAGTGCTTCATATTGCAAGGGCATTAGGGAGACATAAAAAATATTTAAACGCGGCTAGTAGCCACAATGAAAAAATGTACTATAACAGTTGAAAAAGATTATAAAATTGAGAGGAATCGAGAATAAGCTGTAATTTTAATTTATCTAATAAATGACCCTACTATAAGTTATTATCTAACAAATTAAATTTACTGTAAAAAAAACAGATAATTTTATTTGTAAAATATTATTAACAATGAGTTGTTATAAAAGAAGATTTTTAACACTCCTTTCTATTATTATTGTTTGCCATTTCAAAATTTTAGCATTTAGATAAATGAGATAATGGAAAAATTTGATCTAGTTAATGGACATCCTAGTTAACATTCAGTACAGAGGTGTTTCTTATTCCAAGGGCATTAGAGTCACAGAAAATATATGTTTAAAGGCGACTAGTAGACATAATGAAAAAAAATAATATAAAATCTAAAGAAAAGTATTAAAGTTTATTTTAAAAGTTAATAGCGTGTACACTTTTAAAACGAAAGAGTGGATTCTCAGGAAAGAGAAGTAATTGATTGGATCGTGAATGAGTTGTTTTTTAAATGCTTTACTCATCTTCATTTAGATGGCTTATTTAAATAACTCATCTTGATTTAAATTGTTTAAAAACAACTCAATCACTTGTGTTGTTTCCCTTCTTTATGAGAAACTGCCTTTCAAAACGTGAGATAGCGAATTTTGGCTCAACTTGAATCATTTTTTGGCTGATATTTTAAGGGAGTATAAAATACATGTAGTACATTAATGTACTTGGGTAAAAAAAAAAGCTAAAAAGAAAAAAAAGAAAAGTTTCCATTTGTTTCCAGAAAGACAGGTGAAACTTATACTTCTTACCTTCTGGGTTCTGTGGGATGCACGGTGGAGTTCCGATAAAATTCTTGGCATCTTCTTAAAAACAATAAATCCAAAGACATCAAAATCACACACAAATGTTTCACACACAAAAATATCTGTATTCTATTTACATGCGCGAAATTACATGTTTTTTCTTTTAATGCTTTTCTACAACAACAGCTAAAATTTTATAAATATGAACTAGAGCAAAGAACGTCTAGGTCCTCGTAAGCAACATAAGTTTACAACTTTACTATGGTAAAGAATGACTCACTAAATCGTTGCCACTTCTGCAAATACAAAAAAAGGATTAGAGTCAGAAAGTCATAGATAAATAATTTTAAATGAGAAACACTCAAGGCCAAATTCATCAACAAAGTGATATAAAGTATTTAAAATGTTTTATGACTACTGCTGGGGAATTTTAATCCTAATTGTTTTCTCAATATTAATGTACTTGTAAAAAAAAGCTAAAAAGAAAAAAGAAAAGTTTCCAAAAAAACAGGCAAAATAGCTATTGGGGTTACACCAACAAAAAAAAGTGTCTCTTTCTAGATTTATTTATTTGAATAACATACATCTGACCTGTGTGCTCGACAGTAAAGCCTGCTTATAAGTCATCGTCAATATACAAGGACGAGATATCGCAAGGAAATTTACATCACATGAGAAATACAACCAGGAGCTCCGCACAAAGTGTGTGTGCAATGGAGCCAGCGGGAATCGAACCCACAACCTCAAGATTAGTAGAGCGGCGTCTTAACCACTCGGCCATGGAGGCCCCCTTTTTAGAGAACATACATTTAAGAATAAACAAATAAAAATTGCTTAAAAATTAGAAGAACAAGAACATGAACACGAGGAGGCATTTCAGAGGCTACTCAGTTTCGAAGTAAATTCATGACCTGTTTATGTGTAATAGTCGAACACTGTTTGAGTGGACCTTAAGAAAAGAATATCCCCAATAAATTTAGCAAAATCACAAAAAAACACTTGAAATTGATTTTTTTAAAAATGTTATTGGTATGAAATGACTCTGGGAGACATAAACGTAATTAAATATATTCTATCGTTTTTCTAAAATTAGCAAATCGTTATTATCACATACACATAAATGCTTTTCTATAATAGTATTCCTTTGTAATAGCAGCCTCAAATTTATCATTACTGCATGCGGGGTAAATTGACATGAGAATTAGTTTCCCTTTCTTATCCTCTTAAATCATCAACAAATATAACAAATCAAAAATATACTGTAGAATTTCATGAGTCATCTGTTTAGTATGTGGTATTTGCGATACTGAACCAAAAAAATAATAATAAGGATCGAATCATATATGGAAAGTATTATAGCTAAAATAGTATGAAATCATAATTACTGCATGTGGGGTAAATGGACAGGAGGATTAGTTTCCCTTTCTTTTCCTCTTAAATCATCAACAAATATAACAAATCAAAAATATACTGTAGAATTTCATGATTCATTTGTTTAGTATATGATATTTGCGATACTGAACCAAAAAAAATAATAAGGATCGAATCATATATGGAAAGTATTATAGGCTAAAATAGTATGAAATCATAATTACTGCATGTGGGGTAAATTGACAGGAGGATTAGTTTCCCTTTCTTTTCCTCTTAAATCATCAACAAATATAACAAATCAAAAATATACTGTAGAATTTCATGGTTCATCTGTTTAGCATATGATATTTGCGATACTGAACCAAAAAATAATAAGGATCGAATCATATATGGAAAGTATTATAGGCTAAAATAGTATGAAATCATAATTACTGCATGTGGGGTAAATTGACAGGAGGATTAGTTTCCCTTTCTTTTCCTCTTAAATCATCAACAAATATAACAAATCAAAAATATACTGTAGAATTTCATGATTCATTTGTTTAGTATATGATATTTGCAATACTGAACCAAAAAAAAAATAATAAGGATCGAATCATATATGGAAAGTATTATAGGCTAAAATAGTATGAAATCATAATTACTGCATGTGGGGTAAATTGACAGGAGGATTAGTTTCCCTTTCTTTTCCTCTTAAATCATCAACAAATATAACAAATCAAAAATATACTGTAGAATTTCATGGTTCATCTGTTTAGCATATGATATTTGCGATACTGAACCAAAAAAAATAATAAGGATCGAATCATATATGGAAAGTATTATAGGCTAAAATAGTATGAAATCATAATTTATAGGATAAGTCGGATTAATGTTATTAATAATTACTTAACAATTAAAAAACAGAGAAAGAAAAAAAATCATATGTCCAGCATAGATTGTAGATTTTTTTCCAACATATTCAGAAAAATGAAGTGAAACTTTCCTATTAAAGAAATTTAAATACTATGTCAAATTGAACCATTTTGGAACTCGTAACACATTTGAAAACTAAAGTATAACAATTCCCCCTCTACAGTAAAAAAATATTCGATTTCTTGGAGCACCCTGTTTATGATAAATAGATTTATGCCTGAAATCTAAATGTATCCAAAAATATAGTTCATTTAAGACAAACATACCGGAGAAGAAAATTCATGTTCAGCAATTTCTACTAAGAAGAACAATGATAGGTGGATTTTTTTGTGAACCTCTGTATACGAATTGCAGAATTTAAACATCACGCATAATTTAAAAAATGCTAAATTTAAAATTAACTATAAAAGTTAAAAAACAGCAAACAAGTTCTTTTAAGAGTTAACAGCATGCATAAAATACGTGAATTACATTAGAGTACTTGTAAGAGAAAAGCTGGAAAAAAAGTTACCATTAGTTCAGAACAGTACAGACGGAAAAGCTACTGGGGTTTAATGATTACATTTGAAAAAAGCTCTTTAAAGAGAGACCACACAAATAAGAATGGACAAATAAAAAATGCGTAAAAACTTAATAGATTCCAGAAAAAAATTATTCATAATAAATTACTACACTGTTAAAATGTTGAAATTTTTCATGCATCGTCAATCCACCGCTGTTATAGAAAATTATTACTTCACTGTATTGTCTAAAATTCTGATTGGTCAAAATAGAGATATTCTATAAAAGCAGTAGCGTGGCGATGTAGCAAAAATTTCAAATTTATAACATTGTAATTTGTAAATAAAAAAAACATAACTAAATATATTTCATCGTTTTCCCAAAAGCATTATTAGAAAACTTTTTTTTTCACATATACATAAATACCTTTCTATAATAGTATATCTCTCTAATAGCAGCCTCAGATTTATCATTATCGTATGCGATGTAAATTGACAGGAGGATTAGATTTTCTTTGTTTTCTTCTTCGATCATGAACAGCTATAACAAATCAAAAATATGCTATAGAATTGCATGGTTTATCGGATTAGTCTGTAATATTTCCCATACGGAACCAAAACAAGGGAACTAATCATATATGAAAAATATTATGAAATAACTATTCATGAAGTAAATCTGATTAATCTTATAAACACTGATTTCACATTTAAAAACAAGTTGGAAATTGCACGTGAAATGTAGCAAATGAGGTGCGTTCGTAGGATAACGAAATTTTAAAAGTATTAATCGCATA
>CAXHSM010000118.1:0-15000 GCA_964019185.1 Maratus speculifer | reverse complement strand
TCACAGCACACCATCACAATTTGAGTATAATATTTTGGTATATTAACTCTTCCCATTTATCGCAATAGATCCCATTTTTATGTTTAAGTATCATTTACTCTCTTTCTCACTTGTATTTTAAATTTCCTAGACACATACTTCTAAAAAAAGAAAATTGTTCTTTCCAATCGTAATAGATGGTATTACAGGATCTCATCAGAATTTCACTATAGGATGGTGAAACATGGGAATTTTGTCAAGAAGTCCAACAAAAAATGTAAATTTTGTCAAAAAATTACAAAAAAAAAAAAAAAAAGAAGCAAAAAATAACTTGTAAAAATTTTATTTAAAAAAAAAAAAAAAAAAAAAATTAAAAGATTGTGAGAAAGCCTCAGGAAAATTGCAAAAAAAGTTTTATTTGCTAATAATACCTTAAGGTTTTTTTTTTATATATATAATCTATTTAATTTATACTATGTAAAAGTAAGTGTTATTCAAATTTTATACATATATGTGTAAGAAATCAGGGCTGTTAGCTGTTAGAATATGCAGTTCGCCAATTGTTGTTTCGCATTTTGTTGTTGCACCGCATTTTGATTACTCCAAATGTGTAGTGCAGAGCAGAATTTGTCCATCGAATGTAGTTTTGCTGGTCACCGCTCTCTCTTGGTGATCATATAAGTTGTGTAGGTGTTGGCAGTCAAAAGAAATAGTCTATTTTATGGGATCTGGTTTAATATTCCTTCTCATATATGTCCGTTGAAAACTAGGCCCACATTGGCTTGGCTTGGAAATTCTAAAATAAGCAGTACCTGGACTGTAATTTTAGTGGCAAGTCCTGGCATCCAAAAGACAGAGAGTTTCCCTGCTCCAGACTATTTAAATGACATAATGCAAATTATTTCTGTCAGATTGTGACACCACAGGAATAGGAGTTGATTTAATTTAATTGGTTTAAAAGGATCTGAACACTGTGACATTTGAAAGGAAGGCTCATTCTAATTATGTATTACAGTAGACTCCCTCAAATCCACATAGTTTCTGACCAGAGGTTTTGTGGATTTCTGGTCCTTGCTTTGTTTACATTTTTAAAAAGTAATTTGAGTGTAATTAATAATGAAATCATAAGTATAATGAATGCTTACACTATGCTAAAATATTAAAATAAATAATAAACTAAAGTAATAAAAATTTAGAAAAATATTAAAAGCAAAAGTCAAATTAATAATCAATAATGTACAATTAAATATACATTATAAAGATGAAATGTATTTATCCTAAATTATTCAATGAAACTTGCCTTATAAAGGTACATTACTAATTCACATCAAGATCATAAAATAATGAAGCTTTATTTCAGCTTTAGCCAAACTAAATAACTAAAAAATCTTGATTAATATAGAAATATATTTGGTAAGATTGTGATGTGATTACCAATGATATCAGCAATATCTTTATTTTTTCAGAAATAAATTATTCTTTCTTCATGAACAAAACATGGATGCAATAACCTTAACAAAAATTACAAATTAAAAAATATATGGAATTGATATAAAACTAAAAAAGTCAAATTTTGCACTTATATCTGAACTGAATGTTTCATTGTTTACATCAGTAAAATATATGCGGATTTTAGAGAGTTGCAGATTTGAGGGAGTCTACTGTATAATCTTGTTTTCACTAATTTTAACTTTCAAACCAGGCCAGGCCAAATTTTTTTTTTTTTTTTTTTTTTTTTTTGTGGATCAGGCTAGGTTCAGGCCTGGAAATTTTGGCCCGTGCAGACCTCTAGTGTCGCTGCTCCAGACTAATTAAATGACATAATGCAAATTATTTCTGCCAGATCATGACACTACAAGAATGGGAGTCGGCTGTCGAGGCTCGTTAGTTAAAATCACAAAAAGAAGAATTGCACTTTGGTCAGCTTTTTGATTTTAAAGAGCTTCCACAAATGAAATCTAAAAGTAATAAGGGTTGCTGCTAGAAAATAGAGTTATCAGGGGCAAACTGCTTTTAAGCATTAGAATTTAGGTTAAAAGAAAATTAGATGGGATGGGACTTTAGATTTTAAACTTTTGAATTAAACTTTTAAATTAAAGTTTTTTAAAAGGGTTTAACTTTATTTTTCATGTATATATATTAATAGTTATATTTAAGTTATTGAGTTAATTATTAATCTATTTTAAATGAATTCTAAAGTAACTTTTTATTCTTATGTAAATTAACTTTAAAAATCTCTTTTTTTTTTTTTTTTTTTTCTCTCTTTAAACTAGATGGAAAATAGTTACTTTTGGTTAACAGGTTGCACCGTTCTACATTATCACAAGTAACAGGCTACAACAACCTGTTATTTTTTTTAACTATACATTCTAACTATTATAAACTACTAAAGATATGAATGGAAGATTTTTAACCATCTGCAGTTGTTAATGATTTCTTTCTATTATGTTTGCCGTGTCATAATAAATGTTCATAAATGTTTAAAATGGGGCTTTTTTTTATTTGAAAGAACATTTTAAAGCTCTTTTTTTTATTAATATTGATAATAAATTTTGGAAATTTTCTTTATTAAAATTTTAACATGCATTTCTAAAAGCCTATTCTTTTAGCTTTTCTTTTTTTTACATACTTTGCAGGTAATGCATTCTAAATTTAACAGGGACTTTATTACTAAATAATGCACTATAAAAGAATAACATTGTTATTTATCCTAATACATTAAATAATGCCCATCTCTACTTTAAACTGAAGATAATCTTGTGTATTTTCTCTTGCTAAGATTGGCAGCTTTGATACTATCTACCATCAGTATTTTAAGACAGCCAAGAATATCTGCTTATCAGTGACAAGTAGAATAATTTAATTTTTCACCCCTGAACATTAAATATTACATTTTTATAAAATTCAGAGAAAACATTTTAAAATGTGAAAACTGTATGAAGTTTACTTTTGTTTTAATCGTAGTTTAGTTCTTTAAAATGCAGCATTTGTAAAATATAATAAATAATTTATGCTAATTCTTTTATTTTACATGCATTTATTTTTACACAAAATTAATTCTTTTTATTTAAATTTTATTTTGTCCTATATCTAATGCTTTGTCCTGAATAGACAGCTGACCAATTAAACAGAACCTCAAATAATGGGATCCTATTATATCAAGTGAAGCCCCTAACAAATTATTTTTATTTTGATAACTACTTTTGAATTATTTTTCTTAAATATTGCAACTGTAAAATATATATTAAGTGATTCATATATTAATATAATATTCTACAATGATCTCATTTCCAAATTTTAAAACTACTTTGGAATTTTACAGAATAGTGATGATATCAAAACTATAGCCTTTGCTACAGATTATTTAAACACTGTTGTAGAAGTTTATCCACCAATAAATGAAAAGAGGAGAAAATTTTATTTTGATTCTGTTCGAGATGATCATGGATTTCTTGCTGATTTATGGACTGTTTTCAATCACATTGTAATGTAAGTATACTTTGTTCCATTCAATCTCTAAATATATATGTGACGATTTCAGGAGAACTCGAATTATTTCCACTGGTTAAACAGAAACACGCAGTCATGGCAAGCGAGGGAAAAAACAAAAATAATAAATAAATGTAGAAGATCCAATAATTAGTCATGGGCTGCTGTAAATTCATTTATTAAATTCGTGATAATGAGGAAGGAAAAGCTCCTTGTTGCAAAAATTCCATCATTATTTCAGCGAGCTGTCCTCATCGAAGAAGCAACCCAAGAAATCTTCAGAATCTCCCTTTCATCTCGAGACTTCCCCCTTTTAAACTGAAAAGAAAGTTCTGGAACATTCGGTAACCTCAAACCATCATTCTTTTATGTAAACAGAATTCTTGTCCAGTTACGAGGCTATTTTAAACAGACGATAAATTTATTTAAAAAAAAATATTATTTAACCAATTTATAATTGACTCCGAATTTTAAATATCTTAGGCAGACGATTTTTATACATGATTAATTTTAAGAGAAAAAGAAAAGAAATGAATTTATTAATATGCACATTATCGTTGACGGCGGAAAAATAAATAAATAGATAAAATAAAATAATGATATTTTTTGAAAGGTATGGTTTTGGAATAAATTTAATAAGAATTTCTTAAAAAGGGTTGATAAAAACATAGAAGAAATCAGTTTTATTTGGAATATTAAGAAATAAAGTTTTAATTAAGAATATTTTTAATTTAGAGCCATCTTTTTAAATTTACGCATACTGGAATAATGTTTTTTAAGGCAAATTAAGAATTTATATCGTCTGCACACAGATTAACAGATTAGATCTAGAAATAAGATTTTAATTTAATAATTTGAAGTAAGTACGGAATATTATTATAAGAAAATTAAGATAGTATAAAGGTTAGTTTTGGCGAAAAAAAAATTTAAATTTGTAATATATATATATATTGATGTTTGTAATTGATTATTATTCTGGTAAGATGCTTTTTTTTTTTTTTTTTTTTTTTTTTTTTAATTATGACAAATAATGGTACTTTTATGCTAACCAGGCATGTCAACATGTCAGGCATGATAACATTTTTTATTTCTTACATTTACAAATTAGAAACACCATAGTTTCATGATGAAATAAAATGTTTTACCTAATGATATTATTTCTTATTAATGTTTATTTTTATTATTTTAAATGAAGTGAGTGAAAGGTATGTATTTTAAAAGCATTTTGCTTGATAATATGAGTTTATTTGTTTATTTGCCATTTCTAATTTTGCATTTATATACATTGTTTGATTTGTGAAATTATTCAAGAGTCCAGTACCAAAATTAATGCAATATGGCAATTGATGTTGGAGATTATTTTAAAATTTCAGATTAATTTAACAGTTTTAAAAGACAAGCTAGACTTTAAAAAAATTGCTAAAATTTACTTTTCTGTAGATTTATTGTATTTATTTAGTTTTATTATTTGCCTTTTGTAAATGCAAATTTTACTTATTTTATGAGTTAGTTTATTTTTTATGATAATGAACTTAATCCAGCATTATTGGATGTCTGAGGGAATGAGAGATCCCTGCTGCAAACATATTATTTTGATGTATTTCTCTATAAAAGAGGAAAATAATCTTGTTGTGTTTTTACAGTTATGCAAAAATTATGTTACATTAATATTATTTTTTCTGTTTCAGATCCAATTTTATTCAGAAAGGTATTTATGTGTTAGAAAATAACCATACAGATCCAATAAAGTATCCTAATTGCAAATTTCTCCTTGAATTTTATATAAAGCTCTTTATGACCGATTTAAACCATTATAAATCTGACAAGTAAGTGCGCTAAATTACTTTGGTTTTATTTAATAACAGATTGATTGATTGTTATTGATGAATTATAATTTTTTAAAATATTTAACCTATAAGAAAAATGTGAGAACAATGTTAGAAAAAAGTTTTTTAGGAAAACTAAAAACTTTATTAAAATACTTTTTAACAATTTTGATATCAAATCATTATCATCTATTTTTATATTCCTCAGGGTTGGCAAGTTTTTGACAGTGTGACGGTTTTATCCGGATTTAACCATGGTTTTAACCGTTATGTCAAAAACCCCTTTTTGACATAGTTTTTGACAGTAAGTGTCAAAAACCTAAAATTGGGTCCAAAAACTGTTTAATAATATTTTTAGAACAACATTAAATTTATAATTTTCCATCCTACAAAAAATTATTGTTTTTACTATACTCATAAATTCGAAAATTTAAATGAAAAGCAATTTTTGTTTATAATTCTTATATTATACATTATATCTTCATAGCTTATTTGTACATTACTAACTTTTGAATAATATTTTCTTGCCTAAAGTAAAATTCCTGTTTATACCGCATATAAGGTCCCCGCTTATAAGGTCATATTTTTCAGGACCGCATGGGTAACCAAATAACCAATACTGACTGTATATATTTTTAAACTATTATGAGAAATTTTCTTTACTTTTTTAAAAATAAATGTGCAAGATTCAAATTTAATTGTAAAATAATGCTTATTTGAGTGTAGAAGATAACAAACATCGCATTTCTTTTAAAAAGGGGCAAGACTGATTTATTGAAAATAATAATACTTTTGTTGAGTAAAGGGGCACTTTTTGTATAATGAATGGGTGCTTTCAGGAGTCACATTCTTTCAGAAAGATTTGGAGCAGTCAAAAACAGATTGTAGAGCAGGAAAATCTGTTTTTGGAGAAAAAAAAATTTTTGATGCAGGAAAATCAGTCTTGGGAACAGCAAAATTCACTCTTGGCATTATTATTATTATTTTCATGCCCCTTTGACAAAATTTGTGTTTTTCTGCAATCTTATGATGAAAGTTTTTTTTTTTTTTTTTTTTTTTTTTTTTTCATGATCTTTTGACAAAATCTGCCGTTTTTAGCTAATCTGTAGACAAAAGTTGCAGTTTTTTATCGATTTTTTGATGAAATCTGCCGTTTTTAACTAATCTTTTAACAAAATTTGCTGTCTTTTCACGATCTTCTGATGAAATCTGCCATTTTTCGTGATCTTTTGGCAAAATTTGTTGTTTTTCGCGAATCTTATGACAAAATTTGTCGTTTTTCAGGAAACTTTTGACATAATTTGCCGTTTTATTGCGATTTTTGAACGAAATTTGCTGTTTTTTTTTTAAATGGAAATTTGCTATTTTTTTCTGGATTTTGTGATGGAATTAGCCATTTTTTCGCAAATCTTTTGACAAAATTTGTTGGAAATTACTCGTGATTTTGAGATTTTTTAACAAAATTTGTTTTGTGATATTTTGATGAAATTACAAGTCCTGTAGGACACGAAAGAGCTATTTTGGTGTGTCCTGTCGCTGATTTTTTGCATAATTTATGCACAATAGGGCATCTACGGCATTGCTGCTATAACTTTTTATTATTCTTTAAAAATCGTCATGTTATGCTTGACCTTAAATTTTTGAAACAGACCTTATAGCACTAAAGGTATAGCAGGCTAATTTTTTTTTTTTTTTTTTTTTTTTTTTTTTTAATTTTTAATTTTTAATTTTTAGCCTTTGATGCTATTTTTTTTTCAGACAAGCTAAAAAGTGTCGTGTCAAAAATTGTGGCCCACTTTTACTTGCCTATCATACGTAGTATAGGGTAAATCTTGCAATCGTTTTGAAAATCGAAAACAAATTTTTGATGGATTTACATGTTTCAGATACTGGAGATTCCGAAAAACATATTAAAAAAATTTTTTTTTTGTTCATCTGTCTGTCCGTAAACACTCTGTCTCACGAACAAATAGAGATAGAGATTTAAAATTTGTATGTACTTAGTAAGTAAGAATAGGATGAAGCCCATTTAATATCAATAACCTTGATTATCCGGAACTATTTTCTTTGGACTCTCAAAAAATTCGTTCTGATGAAATGTATATAAAAATTTTCGATTTTTTTTATTTTAAGGAAAGGACGTAAAAGGCAATAAAATAACACAAATTTTGCGTTAAGATCGAAGTCGGTCGGATTAATAGTTGCCGAGATATTTGTAATCCTGTTTTCCACATTCTTCGATTTTTCATGACCCTGTATTTTCTTCAAATTTCAATTCAAAGATATGTTTTAATTGGAAATGAGACGCTTAATCTGACACAGTAAGCTGTTAGTTAATATGATTATTGTTTTTGGAGTTATAAGGATGTTTCTTTTACGCAATCCAGTACTACTTGTGTAGTTTAATATTTTACATAATTTGTCGAAATGGGTTCATCAGCAATTCATTAATGGAGCATTACTATGTATATTAAGAATATTTAAATATACGTTTAAATTTTGTTTTGGAATTGCGATGCATTTTATAAATAGTTTTCACATTTTATTTTCACATATTATATAATGCATATCCATGATGGGTAAGTATTACGGTGGCCTCCCACAACTAGTTTCGTAATCTGGCCGTTATAAAACGAGACATTCATACAATTTTATTGTTAAAATGCATTTCCTTTTTCTCAGAGTCTATAAAAAAGCGTTTAAACTAAAGAAAAAATTCGTTTTTAATGAATCTAGTCAATGAAGAAGTAGCATGTCAAATTGTATCCCTTTATTATTTCGCAATTCCAATGTCTCAGAGAGAAATTGCTAATCAATTGTGTATTTCATGCCGTTCTGTTTGCTATTATATTGATAAACACAAGAAAAATGAAGATAGTTCATTCCATTCTAAACGGGGTCGCCCTTCTAAAAGATCTCTATCAATTTTTTTTTTTTTAATCGGAGGCAAAACTGAATTCTGCAATGAAAGAATCTACATTCAACTTGTATTTTCTTTTTTATTAGAATATAATAATTGATTGAAACTTACCTCTAGCTGTTCTACTCGCCCTTCCATCTGGACCAGTGAAACATCTATTTCACTTAAATCATGATCCTCAGGTGCGGTTGTATAATAATCTTGGCGTATCGATTTTTTTAGACTATTTTTGAAGATTCTTGGTTTTAGTTTCCATTTTAATTCTTGATTATTCTTCGATCTTTTCCTTCATAGTGTTTTCAAACCTAGTTAACTGGGCTTTTAATGAGCTTTTAGTCCTATTCAAACTAATTAATGAAGCCATTTATTTCAATTCAAAATAGAACAAGGAGGTTAAATACAAGCGCCGAATTAAAAATGAAAGTTCTCTTGGCGAGCATACCAATGGAACGAACTGTCGAATGATGCGAGTATACTTAAAATAATCATTTGGTCGCAGGTTCAATTATTGCTACTAATATTACTTAAAATTGTTTATATTCAAATTATTTACACATTATATTTACATTTTCATTAAAGAATAAGGATCCAGCGAACACATGATAGGTTTGCTATGATCGCCGATAAAACAAAACAACAACAGACAATTTTCAGATGTTGCCAAAACGGCAAACTTAAAGCACAGTAGAATGCGCCAAGGAGGCGCGCGACAATATTAAAAGAAATTTGAATTATTTCAATGCTTTAAGAGAAAAACATATTTCATTATTTTTATATGTATATTTCTTTTGTTTTTCAGTTCTACCATTTGCTTAATCTCAAAGCTGTTTTGGCCTAATTCTGACATTCGCAATATCTGTCTATCTAATCAAACTAATCTCTTGTTTAAGTGGATCAATGACATTTACTCTTCTTCATCTGTAATGGAAGTGGTAATGTATGCTAAGTTATTTATGTATACTAAGTTGATATAAATGTATATGTACTTTTTTTTAAATTATTATTCAGAAAAAAATTAGATTAAATCTAGGATTTCTTATTAGATGTATCATAGAAGCAGTGCTCCCACTAGGTCTGTTTTTGTGAAATCGGTCCCTTTTTTTCCAAGTCCATATTGGTCTGTATTATCATTATTATACCCATAAAATCAGTTTTTCAGTGCTGTTAACTAACCTCTTTTTTAAATTTTATTAATTTTTGGGAATAATCAAGCATTGTGGGAAAATTTTTACAAAAATGCGCCCTTTTTACAAAAATGTTCCAAAAAATACAGTCAAATTTTGTTCAATTGATCGCAAGAAAAAAAATTACCAAATTTATCTAAGGATCGCGAAAAAACACAAATTTCTTTGAAAGACCATGAAAAAATGCAAATTCCATTACAATATTGAGAATAAAATGTGGTCAAAAGATCACAAAAAATGCAAATTTTGCCAAGAAAAAAAAAAAAAAAAAAAAAAAAAAAAACATTATTTTTATCAAAAGATTGAAAAAAATGTACATTTCGTTAAACAATCTCAAAACAAAATATGAATGTTAGGAAAGGAAATCATGGAAAATAAACAAAACATGGAAGTTCATGAAAAAATGTGATTTTCGACAAAGATCGCCAAAAACATGACTTTTATGAAAGAATCATCAATAAGCAAACTTCTTCAAAGGGTTTAAAAAATTATAATTTTCATCAAAATTTCAAAATAAAATGTAAATTTGATCAAAAAATAGCAAAACAAAACAAAAAATAGACGAATAAATAAAATCACAATATTTGTCAAAATGTTGTGTCACACCCAATCCTAAGTCAGGCAGACACTAAAACATGGTAGAATAAATTAATTCTACTTAAAATATAAAAGACAATTATTTACTGTATAAATACTAAGCCGCCAATGGCGACCAGTTTGGTCGCCATTTCATAAAATGTAATGCTAATCATTTTATGAAATTACTTTTATTCATAATTTAGTTTATTTGTTTAATCCTTTGCCAGATCGGAAGATTCTGGTAGAAAAATAAAGAATTTGGTCTATCTATCTCAGCTGGACACAAGGAAAAACCATCAAACATTGTTCCTGCCACATTTTTTTTTTGCATTCATTAATTTAATTTAAAATATAAGTTACTATCTGATCATCTCGTAGACCAGTTTCGCCAAATTACACTAACTTACATAATTTTATTTCGAATAACTAAAGAATAAACAAAATAATAAAACATTAATAAGAATTCAAATAAAAAGTCCAATTAAAAATCATTTGCTGATGTAACAAACACGTGTATCATGTTTAATCATCGTGTATCATAAAATTAGCTGCCATGGCCAACTATATCTATAAGGCCCATTTATTTGAGAGTAATGTATGAAGTCTCCCACCAGAGGACTCTGATACCTTGCCCAAATTATTCTGACCAAATCATGTTAACCCTGAACCAAAACAATCACCATGTGCTCGGAACAGAAATCAGCTCATACAATGCTAATTTGGGCAGGATGTGCCGCATGGTCCAATGAAATGGTTCAGGGTTTGAAGCTGAATCCAGCTTCACTTTTTCGGTGGTTTTTAGCAAATTGCACAGGCCGTTATATCTAGTTGGCAATGTTGGCTGCATAAGCGCATTAAAAGTGAAGTGGGTAAGCCCGGAAGTGTTGATGACAGTCACATGACTTATGCTTTTATTATATAGATAATAGTAAGTATGAAACATTGAAAGATCATATAGTCTTTTCATGACAATGACCTAAAAAACCTAAAAGGACGAAAAGAAATGTATTTTGCATTTTTTTCACTATTCTTTCTCAAAATTTGGGTTTTTTTCCACGCTTTTCTGACGAAATTTGCTTTTTTTTTTCCCCCACAATCTTCTGACAAAATTTAATTTTTTCTTGCGATTCTCTGGCCAAATTCATGATTTTTCTGCATGCAATTTGCAATGATTTTTTTCCGGCAATAATTTGTGAAAATTCACTTTTTTTTGGGGGGGGGGGGGGGTCCAAATTTTTAGATTGATGACAGATTTTTATTTTTGGAAAATTCAGAACAGAATCATCCCTGGTCTCTGAATGAATGCGACTTTGGCTCAGTATCATGGAAAAAATACAAATTTTGACAGAATATCACAAAATAAATATGTGAATTTCATCAAAAAGTCACAAAAAACATGAATTGCACCAAAAGGTCATAGCATAAATGCAAATTTGATCAAAGGGTCACGGTATCAATGCAAATTTAGTCTTTGCTAAATAATCGCAAAAAAAGACGCAAATTTCATCTGAGGATTGCAGAAAATGCGGCCAACTCCTTAGAAAACAGTGCACACACAAACATATATATTTATTATTATATGTATAGTTTTCAATCAGAGATAATATTAAACTAACTTTTGTAAAATTGGGTTTAAACCGAACCCAACTTGCAGGAATCTACACTCAATCTAAAATCGAGCCAAACCAAAAACGGTTTAGTAGACCTGTAACAAAAATAATTAGCTCCAGGAGGAAATTTACTCTTGTAAAGACTACACTATATAAAAGCTTAACTATTTATTTATTTTTTTTTTCTTTTTAATTTCCATAATTTTTCTCAGCTGTTGATAAAAATTGTTTCAGTGTTATTTTGTCATGTATATATTATATATTTTTGTAATTCTTTAAATTGCACATGAATCAATAGTGTATTTTAAAGAATTTTTCCCCCCCTCCCTCCCAAACAGCTAAACTCCCCCTCCATTTATAAATGTTGGAAGGGAGACTCCCCTCCTTGGAAAAATCGAATTTCAGGCCCTGTGAATGCATAAAAAATACCCAACATCTATATTATGTCCTTTACTCAATCTGTACAAAATGTTAAACAAAACATACCATAATTTTCAAAGATAGCCTAATTCTGTGCCAAAACAATGAATCTAGAACTGCTGTTGTCATGTATCTTGAAAAAGTGGAGTTAAAAGAGTATTTTTGCAAAGTACCTTTAGAATATTAGTAATATTTACTATGGGATGTGAGCAAAAGTTTAAAATGAGTGGTACCATCAGTAGATAAAGGTTTAAGGCTGGATATAGATGGGTTATTTTTCATTTGCAGCCTATTTCAACAGAACTCCATTAAAAGACAAAAGATGGGAGAAAAAGGATTTTGGAAGATAATGTCAGAGTTGTCTTCACTACCCATGGTGTGCTGTGCAAGATTATTTTCTGCATCTCTGCAAAAAATATATTGATTAATGATTATTCTTAAAAAAATTACTGCATATATTATTTTGTGTGTTTCCTACTTTTTAATTTTTAGTATTCTGGGCAATCCTCTGACATCACACCACACACTGAGTCTGGATGTAAAAAAAGAATTATAGTAAAAGGAATGGAGTGAAATTTTTTTCACTTGTTGCGTAGGGTGGGCAAAACATATAAAAATGGCAAAAGGGTAATAAAATATAATCTTGATAGATAAAGGCATTAGTATCTACATAGCCATTGTGCCATGTGTAGGATTTTTTTTTTTCTGTGTCTACAAAACATACATTCTTAAAAACAAATTATTAAGTTGTTGCTAGGTATCTTATTATGTTAATTTTTCACCCATTATTATTTAGCGTTTTGGGCAATCAGTGTCCTATTTGATTCCTTTAACACCAGATATAGATTTGGGATGTACCGAACATTCAGTATCTATTCGGTATTAGTCCTATTTGGCCATGTTACCAAAAATTTGGTTAGACCGAATATCAAACTATTCGGCTTTGGCGAATATTCTGCTTGCCCGAATACGAAACTGTTCGGCCTGGCCAAATATCAAAGTATTTGGCCAAATCCAATACTTAATAAAGCCTTTTAAAACACATTTTTAAAAACTTTTCACAATTTCTATTTTTAACTGCCAATTTTATAAATATATTTAAAACTAGCAAAAGCCATGCTTTGTTTGGATTCGCGAAGAATTATGCTATAAGATAAATATTTCAAAGTAATAATATATTTTTAAAATTACTTTTGCATCTTTATTAAGCAAGAATGTAATTTTATGTTTCGTTTTAGTTTTAAAAGGTATCTCAACCAAATAACTAAGAATTTCCTCAGATTGTTTATTTATGAAATAAGACTGGTATAAATAAAAATATTTTTGAAGTAGAATTATACAAAATATTAGTTAATTTTATTTGTTTACAATTCTTTTATTGCCACTTCACAAAAACATAATGCAATTCTTTTAAAATTCATAAACATCGTCTGCTTAAATGATTTCAAAAAATAAGAATAAATTGTGTATTTGAATTCCTAACACAGAAGAATACTTTTATAATTGAATGTTAATAAGAAAATTTTCGCAAATTTTAATTCATTAAAAATATGCTATAATTTTTCTAAAATAAAGTATTTTATAAATTTTATAAACGAAATCATGAAACTATACATAGTTAAAAGGAATGAGCATAGTTTGAAAATCTGAAAGCAGTTTTTGAGATATTTTATCAGAATAATGAAAATATATTTTATTTATTTATTTATTTAATGATGATTCTAGCTATATTTACTGACCCCATGATTTAACTTTTTCTTCTGAAAACGTACATGCTTTACTTCTTATTTGAAAAAATGCATTCGTAATGGAAAAACATGTAAAATAAATTAATTAAAATAATAATTTTTTAAAAGTATTTCTGTAAAAAAAATAATATTCATTTGAGTGGCCTAGTAGAGGATTCGCTTCGCTCATCCTAATAATTAGAAATAAAATAGAATGTTTTTACATTATTTATTTGCTGTTTGTAAAGTATAACTTAAGAAAATTAACCATGAGAAGGATTAAAATTATGATTTATTAAAATTCTCCTTAGGAATAAATGATGCGAGTGCAAATGCAAGTTCCTAATTTTTATTTAGTAAATAATCTGTTTCTTGCTTTTCCTAAATAAAAATCCTTAAACAAGAAAGAAAAACTTTTGAGATTAATAATAGCTATCAAAGCAGACAATTTTTGTTCATGAAACCATAATCATTATCAACTTATTGAATCATAAGTACATTGTATTCCATCTCACTCTAGGCTAAACTTGTGTTTTTGTTTGTTGCATTAACAATAAATAAGATACCATAACTATATTTCCAACTCACATGCTTTGATTTCTGTAAAATATGATATGATGGGAAGGATGGAAAATGCCACCATTTATAAGAAAAGAACTATGAGCTAGACATTCCTTTATTCAGAATTAAGTTGAAAGTATTTATAAGAACAAATATGAGACTGTACAGTTTTTCTTCAGCTATTTTTTCATTATTTCTCTTTGATTTCAAAATGTTTGTTTCAATTCATAGATGAAATCATGAAATTTAAAATTTTATTAATTGAAAAAGTCTGATAATTATACTTCTGAAATAAAAAAGGTAGATTTTTTTTCAATTCTGAATGTTCTTATAAAAAGCTCTTGTTTATGAAAATATAGTTTCTCTTATTAAATATTACGTAAAATTGTTTTAAAAAGTAACATTTTAATACCTTTGATCTTCGAAATATAAAAAGTATTTGGAAAGCCGAATATTCAGTATTTGGCCGGCCAAATATTCGGTATTCAACCAAACAATTACTATTTGGCTAGCCGAATATTTGGCATTCGGTATTCGACCAAAATCACTATTCGGTGCATCCCTAATATAGATGTACTGAAGGGAATGGGGCTGCATTTTTCATTGGCCAGCTATGGTGATAAATTGCCTAGAAATAACAATATGTAGGTTAAAAAAAGTCCATTCTATTCAGTGAGAAAAAAGAAAGAAAAAAAAAATACCCTT
>CAXHSM010000117.1:0-13000 GCA_964019185.1 Maratus speculifer | reverse complement strand
GAAATATGTCAGAAGGTAGATTTTTTGAGTTTCAGAAAAACTTTAATACGCGGCAGAGAAATATTTTTACAAATCCACTTTTTATTATACAGCTCCAAAAATTATGATGTAATTCGCTTTTTTTTCTTTTATTCTAAATTACATTATAATTTTTTTTAATGAATTTTTATTTGAATGTTGAAACATCTACGAATCTAAGTAATAATTAATGTTGCTATTGCGTAATCTCTGTGTTGCGAACATATTGTAATTTTAAAACATAGATAAATATATCACACAATTGTCTATGCGGTGTTCTTTAAAGGAATCTCAATTGTATGTTAAGAAAATCCTGAATTTCTTTAAGAAAATGATTCGATTTGGGCCTGGGCCCAGAGCCCAGAAATTCCGAAACGTGCAGAACTCTACCCCCCCCCCCCCCTCATAGTTTTTTTTTTATTTTTTATTTTTTTTTCAACAAAATCTATATTACACCAAATTACTAAAAAATAAATAAAAAAAAAATTTAAAATAAAATGTAAAAATACAAAAAGCATTTTTACTCTTTAACTCTTAGAAAGATAATTTTAAAGGCAGTTTTCAAGAATCCAATAAAAAATATGCAAAGTTCTAATAAATGAATGTAAAAGTTGTGAAAAGAATATTAACCATTCGATTTTTTTTTTCTTGCTTGATTGTAATTTATTATACTCAAGTTAAAATATATTAAGTTTAACTGGATTCTACATATTTTAAACAAACTATCATTAAAAAAGAAAAAAATCTTTAAATATTGATGTACGCATTTATTCCGATCATAAAATTTATTAAGTATGTTTTTTCCCAATTAATTCTTTGAACAAAATTTAAAGATCCGCGTGATTCAAAATTTTGACAAAAATAAATTTTCTAACTAAGTTATGCAATATTTAACATTTTTACAGAACGTTCATTAGATATATATGTTAATTAATTTCTAATTAAATGAGTTTGGTAATTTATTTTCGACTTAATTGATATTACAATTTAAAAAAGAATTATCATAATGTTCAGTTCATCATAACAGATAATACACCACAAAAAAATTACATCAAAATATAATAGGAACAATTATGATTTCTTTTCAAAATTGTATACATTTAGAAAATATAATTTCCACCAAAATCTTAGAAATTAAACTTTTTTTTTTTTTTTTTCTTACTAGAAGCAATATTTATCGTATCATTTTAATAATATTATATTAAAATAATATAAAATCTAATACAAACTTTTAAAGCTTAGTAAGTTGCATAATGTTTAATTTTTAATTGATAAATATAAAAATTTCTTAAAAAAGACTGAATGAATTAAATTTAAATTTAAATTCATGGTCATTATTAATGCGGTATTTTATGTGGCATTAACTTCGAAAAATTAAATATGTATACATAGATCGAATTTCAATTGGTCTGTGAAAAGATTTTGGCTCATATTTACTTAAAAAAAAGACAGAGTAAGAGAAAGAAATGACAATAACAAACCAAGTCTTAAAATGTCAACATATGTTCACAATACAATTCATTATTCCGTATTTTGTCCAAACACAGCGCCATCTCTGTGTACAATCCAGAACGTCAATTAACGGAAATTATACTGTTCTGAAAGGATGATCAAATTGTTTTGTAAAATTTACGGAAAAACTTCTGTATTTTGAAAAGAAAACGGAAAAGTTACCAGAAAACGGAAGTTTTACTGTTTTTTAATAAAAACGGAAGTATTCCGTTAAATTTAAGGGAAAACTTTCTGTATTTTTACGGATATTTTTTACAGTGTACTTTATGAATCAATATATAGTTTTTAATTTTAAACATGTGTATTCTGCAAAATTCTTTCTTGAGTGACACCATATATAATATATATTATTTATAATATAATAATAATAATTACAATTCTATCGAGTGAAACCTTGTGATACTGTCGAAATTTCGGATAAAGTTTTAATAGATACAACATATATAGCCGTTAACTTAATTTTCGTATAATTGTGGATGCAGCTTTGATTATCGATTATTCTTATCTGATTACTTTTAATATGGTATTTGAATTACTATATATCTAAAACTTTTATGCATGTTTGAAGGAAATATCTTTTTTTTTTTATTCAAGAAACTAGTATTTTTTTAAGTATTATAATAATCTCAAGTTCAAGTCTTGGAATTGATATATAACTTCGTTAATTATTCCTGAAGAACAACATGATAATATTCGCCACAAAAACCTTTTTTGAATTAAACAGAAATTTAGTGAGAACAGAAATTTACCTATGCTGATATATTGTCTATATAACAATAAGCTTTTTTCTACTGAATATATCACAGTTTCGGAAAATTTCCTGTGAGAGAAAAGGTGTTCAATGCTGCCCAAAACAATGCTTTATTTTCATGTATACTTGATTACAGCAATAATTACCAGTAAACTTTGAATTTTGTCGAAGCTTAAGAGAAATTCTCTCATATTGAGAAAAAATTTTAAATCAGATTTTCAATCGTACTTTTACAAAAATATTTTTTACTACGTTTTTTCGTGCTTGGATAAATAAAATTTGCTGAAAAGCCATTAGCCCAAAACGAAGCGTAAAATAACAATAAAATTTTTATTTTCTTCAAAATTACTTTCTAAAATAATAATTAATTTCTACAAAAATAAATTAATTAATAAAAATAGTGAAACGTGGGAAATAATTTAATTTATAACTTTTTCTAAAAAGGGATTTTGATCTTCAACATATGTTTCGCATGTACTTCTACATTGATTCCTGTTAATTTAAATGTGCGAAGAGTTTGTTCTCATATCATTTCTCTATGTGAAGTGTTTCGAATTGAATGGAAGTATTTATATAGAAATTACCACTATTTTCTAATAGAAATATTCGATTTTTATAATGACATATTAAGTTAAAGGTATTTCTATCTTCATGTTTCTTTCATCTATTATACTTATTATTTATTTTCAATTAAAAAAAACTGCAAATTGGCAACACTGCCTCTGTTCAAATGCATTCCTACTTATATTGTTGCATTCTTTTAATAAACACTTCTCATGGTTAGTTAATAAAATAAGAATATTTTCATCAATAGGTTAGATTTTTTCTCTCGTACATCTTGCATGAAATATTAATACTTTACATTACACTATCTGTCACTTTAGTGACAGACACTGCCTTTACACTGCCTACTATTATGCTTTTGTTTTGTTAGATGTCTTGTGTTTGGTGTCTTTATATAGACAGTTTTCACTATATTCACTCCATTGTTCCTAAAAACTATATTAACTTCAACATGTTGACTTTTTGAATTTTCTGTATATTACCAAAAAATTAAGATGATTGCTGGGTTAGATTAATGCAATCCTTAATGAAGCATGCGTTGGGAGGATAGAGTGAAGCCAATTAAATGTTAACTCTGAGAATTGTAATAATGTTAGAGCCGTCAAATGATCTGTGGGGATAGGTTAAAAAGTGTTTGAAGCCAATTACCAATTATAACTGCCTCTGTCATAACAGAAATAGCGGAGCCAATCAATTTAGAAATCGGATGAACTATGTTATAAGTGATTAATACAAACTGTACTGAGGATAATTATCAGCTCGGCTCGCCACAAAGGTTAATTTTCTCCGTGTGGCTGTTTTCAGTGTAATTATCACTCACTACACGAGCTTGAATTCGTGGCAAGCATTATCATTCAGCTATTAAAGTTACAAGATGTGTTATAAATATTAAAATAATCATGCGAGAAATTTGATTATGAGGCAAAGTTTACTGCTACTGCTAAAACAAATAGACACTTTAATTAAGTTCATATGACGTGCTTCTTGATTATTGAAATGAAATTCGTGTTCGCTAAACGTAAAATCATAATATAATGACTGAAGGCTAATGGTATTACATAACTGGGTCTGACAAGTAAAGTATTATAGCATCATGCATGTTATTTCAAAATGTCCATTTCTGTAAAACTGTAAAATTAAAAGAGATTTTATCAGGTTTTATAAAATAACAATAACACTGGATTACTTTTTTAAATCCGTATTTATCGCATTTTATAAAATTATCTTTGATAAAATTTGATGCGATATTGAAACTGTTTTGGCAATATTTCTAACTATATAAAAAACTGTGCTTTGAGTAGTTTCGGAATATGACCGCAATAAAGATTAGCCGCAATAAACAAAAGCTTGCTTAACCCTTTGAGCTCTGGTGGTTAAATTTCTTCAAAATTCCAAACGTCACATTGGCACCAGTATTTTTCAAAGAAAAAAAAACGGTTGACGATATACACGAAAAAATGCATTAAACCTTTTTCAGATGTTTGGTCGAATTTTCTGGTGCCGCTTTGACATTTCCGAATTACACTACGAATTAAAATTATGTAGTAGAAAATTCTACCTACAGAGCTCAAAGGGTTAAAGATGTTGCCTTATTACATCTAAATGTAAAAGACTCGAAGTTTAACTTTTAAAAAGAAGGTTTTAGAAAAAAAAAAAACCTTCGAAGCTTCCGTATTGAGAATAAGGGATAACGAATCAATGAAATTCAATTTCATGTTAATTTAACGTGTTAATATGATGCATGGAGTTTATCAATGAACGTAAGTTACAATTATGCTTCATATTATTTCTGCGATTTGAAATAAACGATTTTTCAATAACTTTCTAGAGTTATTTTCCTTTTTAGGTATGTTCGTAATCATATACATACGTAGCACATATAGTCGTTGTCTGGTCCGTCCGTCCATTTGCCCGCATATATAACATCATAAAAACTACTCAACAGAATGGTTTGAATGGTATTATTAGAATTACAGGCACTGATGGAATAAAATCCAGGAAGGATAAAATTTGTAAATAGGTTTTTTAAGGTCCTCTAGTCTTTTTGATATAATTTCCTGAAACCCTTCAAAAATGCCATTTCTGATATTGATTGCTAAAATGAATGTCACAAGGAAATTATCCAAGTCACTGTTTTTTGGGATCCATGAGAAAAACATTTTTAGAGGTTTAGTTCTTCTGATGAAATTCTTATATTCTCGCTTCGTTGTCTGACCGTCACAGAGTTCGTATTCTGAAACTCTGTAAGTTACATTGAACTTTTTTTACATAGAGCTGAATACCACCTGTCATACCCATCAAAGTAATAGAAATTTAAAAATTTTCAATATTATTTTAATTAAATTAAATCGTTCTTTTTTCAATTTTAAAGCATAATCTTAATGTCAGCGAACTTCGCATATTGTACATAGCACAGTGCTAAGGCGTTTGTCTTCCGTTCGGAAGGTTGTAGGTTTAGATCTCACCGGCTAAACTTTAAAGTTATTATTATTACACTTTCTTTGCAGATGTATTTAACTGGTTGAATCCCAAGCAGCGCGATCGCGTTGTTTAATTTTTATGTCGAGAAAACCCAGCGCATTTCGAGATTTCGGACTACTGAACGTGCGCCGATTAAGATTTATCAACATAACATAGATGAAACGCTATCGCGCCGCTTAAGATTTATCGACATAAAATATAAGAAGGCTATCACGCTGATTCGGTCGTTTTAGTATAAAATAAAAGAAGCGCTTGTGATTTTTGACAATGTTTTTACAAAACCCTCTGGGACTCAAACGGTTAATAAAAGAAAATTCTTTTTTCTTTGACCATTGTAAAGGCTTATTTTTTTTTCTACTGAAAAGCGTAATTATACAATTTTATTTTTTTTTTCTCAGATAGGGGAAATCTGGAATCAACATTTTTGCATGCTATTGTCATATACTGACCAATTTTTGAAATAATAGACATCTATGGGTAATTTTTTTCAGCTTATCATTATAAGAATTATTCAGGAAATGAAAAGTTTATTTTCTTTTTTATTTCGAAATTTATATATTAATAAATGTAAACATACATTTTGGCGCCATCTTCTGAGTGTTTGGAAGATTAAAAATTTAACATGGATTATTTTGCGAATTATTTGAGTATTTTAAATGTGTTTTAATTTTTTTTTCTTTTTCAAATTTTATATTTTTCTTACACTAATTTTTTGAAACTGCTAAATTCGAAAATATTCGGATTTTTTTAAATGTTTTTTTAAATATTTTTAATTTAATTTAATTTTTTTTAAATATTTTAAAATTAATTTTAATGGTGCTTCCATCTTTGTAAAGATTTAATAGTTATAAATTAACAATTTCTATTTGTAAATTTAAAGATAAAATGTTTATAAAGAAATATTAAATGAAACCCTCTGTGCCATCTGCGATCACACTTACCCACTTCTTTATAGTAATGGTAAAGAAAATGTCTTATATAACCACAAATATTTTATAAACATTAAATTAATAGGCCAAAGATAGTAGTTTCTATTTTTAAAATAAATACAATAAACATGCCACAGTCAGTGCCCGACTAGCATTTTTTTGTGCCCAGGGTTCTTTCAATTTTTTGTGCCCCCTAGATTGGTTGGTTTATTGACCCGTTGGTTTATTTTCCAAGAAAATTGGACCTGAATGAAATTCCAGGGTTGAAATAAATATTTTTTTCTGTTATTTATTAAAATGCGCTTTTAACCATATATTGATACTTTTTTGTCATTTCATAGTATTAATATCTGTTATATCATATTTTTGACAATTGTGATTTCTTAATGGAAATTTAGATGAAATTATGAAACATTTTGTGTCCTAAGAAATTTCTTGCCCAGGGCACGATACTCAGGTGCCCGTACGATAGTCAGAGTCTGATTACAATGAACAGAGGGAAATTTTGAATCAACTGGATAAATCATGCTCATAAACCTGGTGAACGGTGTTCTTTTGAAATAAATCTAGATTGTGCTGTCCTAACTTTGAATATTTCAATAATCAAGGTTGCTATATATTTTATTTCTTGCAAAATTACGCATAAATTTTGTTATTCAATGAAATCATTTTATACTTTGCATCCAAAACAATTAAATGTCAGTAAATAATTTTAAGGATATATATTTCACTGGCCGCTGCCGAATTTTTTAGTTTTTATTTTATTTTTTTACGAATGAGCGAGTAACATGATTTTCTTCCTTTTTCTATGTGAACAGTAGTTGCACTTTTACAAATGCAATGTATTGCTTGACAATAATCCCAGACATATTGGGAGAATGGGGGCAATTATGGATACCAATAGAAATGATGTTGTAAAAACCCAGCTTTTACCCCCTAATGCCTACCATAGAATGCGTTCCAAAAGATGCCTAATTCACTTAATCAGAATTCATTACAAGGAAATCTGAAAAATAAATTTCGGTTTATTTAAAACGAAATATCTGCTATAACGAAGGACTTTTTAAATTTTAAATTTCTGATGTAAATATGTGCTATAATTAAATAAAAAATTCCTTTGAATCGAGAACGCCGATGATAGCAAAAATGCTACCATGGTCATTAGACGGTTAATTTTGGTATCATTTGTGAGAAAAGAAGGAAATGAAAAAGAATGTTTGTAGTAAAATTTACGGTAGTGCATTTGTTGGAAGATTAATCTGAATTCGTGGTTCAAATATATCGCTTTGCCTCTAATTTAGATTTCATGTTCTTGGAAGCAATAACATGAAATTGATAACTATTAATTTTGTGCTTTAAAAAGGCATCATGTCAATTTTTTAAAATTCATATAGAAAAATAAATTTAAAATATTGGATTACATTTAAATCATTAAAGGAATGTCTATCCCAGTAATCCATAATCATTTTCAAAATTATTTCAAATTCTTACAAATGTGGGGGGAAATTTGCTAAAGAATACGTTTTCACATTAAAAAAATGTTTAGAAAAGTCAGAAATCGCTTGTTGTTGTTGTCGTTTTCCAAATGCTTTCAAATTTTTCTGAGCTGAAACTTATACAAAATACTTGTAAAAACTTTCTTTGCGGACACTGTCATAAAATTTACTAGTGGGAAAAGAGATACAGCATGTAATTTAAATTTTAAAAAATGATTTTTCAAGCTTAAAACATGACTTTAAAAATATAAAAATGTGTATATTAAGAGAATACTTCAATGATGTAGCCCAGCTTTCCAAAGGTTTCTTTTCTTTTTTTTTTTTTTCATTTATTTTTTAACCCCAAGCCAAACAATTATGTATTGATCAAGAAATTTTACTTAAAAATTGATACAAATAAGCACCACACTAAAAGAAGATACAATCTATTTACTTCGAACTATGTTTATTTGTTTTGTGGAAAACGAAATGGCTGGTATCTGTGATATACTCATTGATTAAAATAGTAAAATCTGTGTATAAAACTAAATGGATTAATGTGTAGCATTTCATAAATAACAGTATTTTTCTCAATATGTACCTAGTAAATTCCTCTGTTCATAAACCGCCTGTGTCCTATATTTTGGAGATGAAATCTTTTATCAATTAAAGGAAAAGAAGAATAATAAAGGCAGCTGTTTCTAGAATAAATTAGAATTAGAAAGATGGCTAATGCATTATTGATTTTAGAAAGTCCATTAAAAAGACTTTATTCCAAAGAAATCGAAAATTCAAAACAGTGATGTCTACTCCAAGCACAAAATTAATTTTATTTGTGTGTTTTCTTCCAACTTTTGTTTAACTCAAAAGTAAAGCTGGCATTTAATTTTAGTATTTGGAAAATTTTCATAGTGTTATACAGGCTAACTTTTTTAACTTAAAATTATGTGACTAAAAGGGGAAATTTTAAGCAATTCAATTACAAACCTAGTATTACTGTGATTATAATTTTTACTACTATATTTTTCCGGCAAATTCTTTAATGTTTTCCCCGCTTTGTTTCCTTAGAATTTTTTTAAAAATTAAAATCAAAAAAGAAATATTAATAAAAACTATTTTTTCACTTACAAGGTGGTCAGTCTAATGTACCGGGAGGCGGCTGATCGAAACATCACCTCATCGAGTTGACGACTAGAATTTCTGGATCATTTAAAATTTGATTCGCATATTAAAATTCAATTTGTCTTTCAAGTTATATCTTAGTGGAAAACACCTGAAAACCTTATTTTAGGGGTTGACAGGACTGGTACTTTTACGATTGTGTTTTCCTGCTCTCAGACTTCCATGTTCTGCTACTTTTGGATAGAGAAAAATACAATTATAAATCTTCCTATCAACCAATATAATCGAGTCTGCAGGTGGTTTCCACCAAGATATAACATAGCAGACCAGGTGCATTTTAATATGCTAATCGTGATTCGTCTAATCTTGAAATTTCAGCCTGTCAACTTAATGGGGTGATGGTCTGTGCAGTTGCTTAGAGGTCTATAATGTGAAATAGAATTTCGTTCAAATAAAGTGCTTGGAGTGTGATAGCGAAATGAGGTGAGTAGATTGAGTTTTTGGATATGTCAACATGAATAAGCTCCTTATCTTTACTCGGACCTTTAAAATATATTTTTCAATAAACATCAGGGTAAACGAGCAGTAAATATTCTCTTCCGTCGCGCAGCAAATAATTATCAAATGTCTTGCAAATGAAACTATAAAACCCATCCATGTCTTACATACCCTTAATTCCAAAGTTTCAGATCATTATATTAACAAAATCAAGGTTTACCAACTGACATATAAGTTCGCATGAACGTACAATAATATATTTAAAATGATGCTCATGATCGACATCAACGAACCCAATGTGGATGATGGGAAAAACATCTGCACTCTTTGCAGCCTCATACTACTGCAGCATGCTTAATATTTCTGGGAGAGGCTAAGTTTACATATATGATAAAAAGACGAAAAATACAGACAAAGAAGTTAATTTATTGTATAAATTAATTTCAACTCAAGAAAACTGGAAGGATCCCCTGAACAATTTTAGATTACCAAACCTTTAATCTGTCTTTCTCATTCTTCAATTATCACATATTTTGGACACTAAAAAAGTCAATAAGAAATCATCAATTTGAGCATGTCGCAATTTTTGAAACATTTTGTATGCTTGGCTGGAAAACTAGTTTCTTAATTCATCGATTACTATGCATATATAAGTATATATAATAACTTTGGATATATATATATATATATATATATATATATATATATACATATTTATCCGATTTTATATGCTATTTTAAAATATTAGAAAAAAAAGATACTTTGTGTTTTTATTTAATTGATCCTTCTATTTCAAAATGAAGATCTTGATTAAAAAAATTAAAAAAGCTAAGACTAAATTCATTAAACACCTTTCTTTCAAGATTTTTAAATAAACAGTATGCGATATTTTTGAAATCATTGTTCAATATATAAACTTCCATACAAAAATTATCAAGTGCTGTTTTTTGATTTAGGATATTATAAAGTCATAAACTGTCAATGATGCGGGGGAAAAAAGTCTAACTCCATTTATCAGTGTAGCATAAATAAACATATGCGCTTACATGTAGTTTTGAATAAAGTTCAGTCTTAGATAGTACCGCAACTAGTTTTTTATCTGTAATAAGTGGAGAAAGTTATTGCTCATTAAATTGAACTACATTAATTTTAATGATCGTATAGGAAAAAAAGTGATTTTTATTGAAATGGCAGTCAAAAAAACACATCATCTTCTTTCATCATTTCAGCATTTCTTACATCATCTTCTTTCAATCTGAGCAATTCTCTTGATGAACTGTCTAAAAAAACTACATTTAGGGAAAGTTTTAGTTTTGACCGTACGATGTATGATATATATATAGTACGATAATTAATAGAGCAGACCTTTGAAACCATCTCTTCAATTTTGAATAATACCGTAATAATATGTAATAGCTACTTAATACTAAAAATTAAATAATTTTTTTTAAAAATCATGTAGAACATCCTATTTTACAATAATTTTTAATAAAAAATAACTTTTTAAAAATCTCTATTATTTTTATAAATAAGAATAATTTTGCTTCAATTTTTTTCCCACATTCAGTAGAATATACCATATAAAACTGTGCATGAATTTTAGATGTATGGGATTTTACATTTAATATGATTTTTTTCTCTCGTATACATTAAAAAATGAATTAAATTCAGCAAATTTCTCGATTTAAATATTTTTTAAAAAACAACTATAAACTTGAATGTTAAATCCAAGCACAAAAATATTAAAAACACAATGGAGAACAAGTAAAAAATTTCAAACCTCTATCTAAATTAGCAAAAAAGCCTTAGTATTTATCGAACAAGCAAGTTATAAAAATATGAACAAAGCGAAAAATCAGTTTAAAATTTTCATTTGCATGGCTCATTCAATTGCGCAAGATCTATTAACAAAATTTACAATATGTCGCTATATAACTGTCGTATATGCAGGACCCGACTTACGCAAGAGCATAACGGGCAACTGTACCGGGGCCCCTCTTTTTTACCTTCCCCCCATAACAACAATCAGGATTTTCATTAAAGAGTGTCAAGTGATGCTTAAAATTAGCCAAAACGATCAAAATTCATATGTTTTCAAACATTTAGAAAGGGAATGTAGTCCTCTTTTACCTCTCTGCTTTCCTCCGCACATGCAAAAAAAGAAAACTTTATCATTAGAAAACTAATGATTAAAAATTAGTTACAACAACTAAGTATTCTATCTTTTAAAATAAATTCTTAATTAATGTTTCCTCGTAACGTGACAAGTTAAAATCATTAATTATGACCAATTTTAAATATTCTCTTTTCGATATCTTAATGTACATAGATAAGCAAAGTAAAAGTTTGCAAACAAATACTCAAGTCAACCAATCTATCATACTTTTGCTACTATTTTCAAAGTAGTATTTTTCTTAACAATTTGACCCTCTTTTTGATATATCTTGTATACAGATGTGAGCAGTAATGAATACAAATTTAATGCCTGCATACAATATGTATGAAGTTTAGTGCTAGGCACGTCCACATTATTCATAAAAAAATTCTATAGATAGATAGAAGCTCCCACCCCCCCGAATGATGCTTGTCTTCTTCTCCCCCATAGCGTTTAGGTAGAAACGATGTGTCAAATTATTCTCAATTAAAGGAGCTTTTCAGTTAATAAAAAAAGTAAAAAAAAAAAATAAATAAATAAAAAAATCGAAATTTCAACCAGTTTCATGGTAGTGTGTCCCCTTAAACCTTCACACAGAAATAATACTCTATGCAATATCTCTTTTAAATAATATTTATTTAAGCATTTTGATTTTACAATTTTCATTACCAGAGGAAAAATTCTCTTGTAACACAGATGATTTCTTCTGCGTTATAAAAGACCTAATGATACACTTGATTCTTGAGGGAACCTTGAGAAAATGTAGTTAAAATTAAAACATTGACGAAAGATTTCGTTTGAGCGAATTCCAAATTCCAGAATTTACGGCTGCGAGTCGAGATAGCTCACTCTTGGCGCAATAACATCAAATCATATTTGCAGATTTCAAATTAATAAGTTTCCCTTTCCTTTAAATTTCTTTGTTCAAATATAAGAGATTTTTTCAACCTCCAATTTAAATCCCCACCCACCTTTTTTTTAGATTATATATACGCCGTGCCTGTAATTGAGGTATCCACAAAAATAAAATCATCAAAATAATTTTTCTGATATTCTCAAGTTTCTTCTGTCTTTACTTTAATTCAGTGCATAAAACTCAGGACGTTGCTGTGGAAATTTCCTCTGCCTCTTTTCTTTTCCTTTCAATTATTCCAATTTCAAAGCATTTAATTATTTTATCTTCCTATGGGCTTATATTCTTTAAAATTTGGGTCATTATTTATTTCAAAATTATAGGGTGATTCATTTTGATTGATAATTTTTCATTGATAGTCAGTATCACATAGAAAATTCGTCTTTAGTTGCAATGGCGGATCCAAGGGGGAGTTCACGGGGGTCATGCCCTCCATCCTGGACGAAGAAGATTTCTAAAGCACAATTTAAAAAGGAAATATATATTAAATTATTTTTAATTTACCTCTTTCTCAACAATAATATTTCTGACTCCCTAAAACTCTACTTGAATCCAAAGCAGGTCATTTCTGACACATCTAGG
>CAXHSM010000116.1:0-13000 GCA_964019185.1 Maratus speculifer | reverse complement strand
TTGTCTTATGTCCATTTCCTCATATGGAGGTAAAAGTATAAAGAATTTGCCTTCGTTCATTATATAATGAGATGCGAGCTGGGAGTATATGATATTCTCCTGTTTCGACGTCGTCAAGGATGACATTTGTAGAAAATAAGACAAAGTTTGTTAATGACTTACAAACCTAAATAATTTATTTATTCAAAATTAAAGGTTTTTTTTTTTATTCGAACTTAAACGATTTTCCATAGGTACACGAAAATTGGTCAGATTCAAGGGTGACCTTTAGTTCGTCATTATTAACTGTTGATTCTGGGCGACTGCGTGATCATTATTCAGTACTAGCTGACCCGCCCGGCGTTACCCGGGTCCGTTATAATAATGTTAAACGAACTTGAAATTTTTATGATTTTATCTTCAACTCAAAATATGTGTTAATACACTGTTAAGAATTTGACCCTTTTGCTGCATCGTCACTCCACCGCTTTTATAGAAAATGATTACTTCAGCCTATTTTGGAGCATTGTCATAGGTCAAAAGAGATATATTCTATAAAAGCGGGGGAGTGATGATACAGCAAAAGGGTCCAATTTTTTACAGTGTACATTATATTAAATACGTGCCCCCTGACTGTGTCAAAAATTGGTTTTTAAAAAAAACCTAATATTTAGCTGCAAAAATACCTAAAATGACTGCAATGGGAAACGCAGGAGGGAATATGTGTCCAACGATTTCGTGTTGATATTTATCCTTAAAATTACTGTTAAGTGACTTAATTAAATACTTTTTTCACATAGATATCCCAAGTGAAATATTTTGAATTTCAAACTAATTATATATCACTCTTAAATCTGACTATACCGTGAATGAAATCGATTCTCGATGATTCGCTAAAAGGTTAGTATATAATATTATAAATTCAGAGCCATTTTACAAAAATAGGTGTATATTTTTTATCAAACATGCGTAATGTTCATTCTATGAACAAAATCCTAACCGTAACCTAATTGTATCGGAATCATAACTTGTCTGTAACTTAGCTGTATCTTAACAGTAACCTAACTGCAAGTTAAATATACCATAAATGTAACTTGGCCGTCACCTAATCATAACCTACCCATAATCTAACCACAACCTAACCGCAACTTAACCTTAACCTAACTGTAATTTAACCATGACCTAACTGTAACCTAACCGGAAAATAAAATAACAAAAGGGTCACCGGAACGTAATTGCAACCTAACTGTTATCTAACCGTAACCAAGTTCTAATTTAACATTAACTATAAACGAAATATTTTAACCATTTCGCGCTAAGTACTTAGTTTCACTTTCCACCGCTACGGAGCGCATTATGTTTTGTAGAACATCCGAATTTTAGGTTCGGATTGGATTCATGTTCATGGAAATTATTTTGTCTTCTTCGGATACGGTTATGATTGTTTGGAATATTTGTGTTCAGTTTAGATTCGGTTCAATTCAGATTTCGTGGGGTTTTTTTTCCCTTCAAATGGGATTTTTAAGTTCGAGTCGGGTTGTACTTATATGGAAATTATTTTACCTAGTTCCAATGAGGTTATACTTCACTGAAATATTTTTGTTAGGTTCAGATTAAGTTTGGTTCAAATTTCGGGATTTTTTTTTCTTTTATTTATAAATTTTTTGGTTTGGAATGGGGATTATGTCCATGGTAATTATATTGTCTTGTTCGTATCCGGTTATAGTTATTTGGACTATTTTCGTCGGATTCAGATTTGGTTCGATTCAGATTTCAGGTATTTTTTTTAAATTGATTTTTAAGGTTCTGGTTGGATTCATGTCCAGGGAAATTATTTTGTCTTGCTCGGATCGGGTTTTGGTTCTTTGGAATATTTTTTTCGGGTTCAGATGTCGTTCAATTCAGATTTCGACTTTTTAATGGAATTTTTAGGTTCAGGTTTGGTTGCGCATCAACGGAAATTATTCTGCATTGTTCGAATAAGGATATGCTTCTCTGGAATATTTTTGTCAGATTCAGATTTAGTTCATTTTTTAGGTTCGGATTGGGTTCATGTTCATGGAAATTTTTTTGTCTTGTTCAGGTCCGGGTATGGTTCTGTGGAATATTTTTGTCGATTCAAATTTCAGGTATTTTTTTCAAATGGAATTTTAGGTTCCGATCGGTTTCATGTCTACGAAAATTATTTTCTCTTATTCGAATCCGGTTATGGTTCTTTCGAATATTTTGATCGGATTCAGATGTAGTTTGCATAAAACTTCAGGCTTTTTTTCAAATGGAATTTTTTAGGTTCGAGTCAGGTTTATGTCATGGATGTTTTTTTGTCTTGCTCTTATCAGGTTATAGTTCTTTGGAATATTTTTATCGATTTCAGGTTTCGTTCTGGTCATTTTTTGGGTTTTTTCAGAGAAAAATTTTAGGTTCGGGTCGGGGTGCATATACACGAACATTATTTTTCTTTGATCGAATTGGGGTATGCTTCATTTGAATATTTTTGTGGATTTTTGCAGATTAATTATTTTCAATTAGAATGACATACTCTTACTGTTATAAATTTCTTTTTAGGTGCGTTCGTATATATGTAAATCCATAGTAGGTATTCTCGTTATTCAATCCGCCCATCCGTTCGCATTATAACAGAGCAAATACTACTCAACTGAATCGTTTGAAATTTAAAATATATAATTGTTCCATACTTTTGGCGAGTCATTTCATATTCTATTATGATCGGACGTACAGTTTAATTACTGGGAAAATCAAAGATATTTCGTTATATTATGGACTATGGAAAAAACAGCTTCAAATGCATTTTAATGATTTTACACACTTTCGAACATAATAAGATTATGTGCATCTGTGAAGTATATAGATAGATATACATTCTGTTCAATCTGAGGTGCAAAGCACATTTGTTTGAATATGATAAAATAGAAATGCATCTATGAGTATGTACTACAACAAAAATTAAGTACAACCTTTTGTGCAATGAATATTTATAATTCATTTAAAGGGCCACCCAGAAGAATTTCATTATGTAATGGTATAGTGTAAGCATTTTTTGGGACGCGTTTTAATTATCATATGAAAAACTGGTGCAACCAGAGAGAAAAGTAGAGCTCTATCTATAACAGGTTACAGTAAAAATTGGGAAATATTTTCAATCTAAAAAAACTGCATAGATAAAAAATCGAATCAGATTATCTGGTAAGCTCATGCAATAACCCAATTTTTTATAAGCTGAAAATGTGGTCAGAGCTTTACTGGTGACTAAAATCAATCAGAGAAAAAGAGGCAGTTTTAACTCCATATTCCAATCATCCATAACCAGTTTAAAAATTTGGGTTCATAACTATAGGTTACATTCTGGTGTAATGAAGTATGAGAACGGTCCGTACAGTACAAAGTGGGGATACAATTTCATTCCAGCGATTTTGATAAGTGGAAGATCAAAGCTCTAAGTAAACCCAAAATCTTGAGCACACATGTTTCAACCAGATACAAAGTATTTGTGATCAGACATAATTATCTACATTAATTCCTCAGCAACCTGATTATTATTAATGATATACTTGAATTATTACTTCATGGTTTATATTCGTTTAGCGTTGCGGAGCTTAACTGATTTGAGACAACATAACAATATATATTCTATTGGCTAATTTGCTCAGTAATTGTTTTAAGTGGTTAATAGTATAATTCTAATATAAGCACCAGTAAAACTCAGTTCACATTTTCAGCTAATAAAAATTTGGGTTATTGCATGAGCTGTACAGATAATATGATTCCATTTCTTTTCTATGCAGTTTTTTAGATTGAGAATATTTCCCAATTTTTACTGTAACGTATTTTAGATCGAGCTCAACTTTTCTCTCTGGTTCCAGCAGTTTTTCATATGATTTCATAGCTTTTTCAGATCCTTTCAGGATCTTTATCTATCACCTTCAACTAACAAATCTAAATTATGTTAGTATTAGTTTAAAGTTATTAGTAGAGATATTAGTTTGACGAAATAACGCAAATTGGCGATTAATTTTGGATCGCCAAATTTGGTGATTTATAGCCAAGTTGGCGAAAAACTTGGCGACAAAACCTCCTTCTCCGCGATGGTAATCCCACTGCAGTTTGGCGGTATCTACGCAGGTTTTTTCTCACTATATCTGCACAAATTTTCATTAGTTCATTTTCAAATCGTTACTTTTATAAATATTGAAGAATTTATTTTCTAAATTATCCCTTTTTAATTGATATGTCTGTATTATAGTAATTATTTTTACGTCGAAAACAACACAAATAAAGGTGCGATGTTGTTTAATACACATTTAGTTATAGTTTGTATATGTTAAGAAAAAAATATGCATTTTCTGTTTCGAATGACTTTAATTTCAAAAATGCAAAATTCTATCGGGAGAATCAGAATTTTTATTGATCTATGAAAAACAACAACACGTGTTATCGTTATCATTTTTTTATTATTGAACTACTTTTTAGTTGGTTTCAACTTAAAAGAAATAATTGAATTAGCAATTAAAAAGGAGAGATTTCTATAATGTTAAATTATAGAAGGTACAGCGTTATATAAATTTTAAATGGGTGCCATTTCATTAATATTTGATATTTTTTGACAGGACTTTCGAAAGGCACATACCTAAATTAAAAGCTTTCGAAAAAGCTTTTACACGTCGCTGAATGCTTCCTGTTTCGAGCTAGAATTGAGTTGTTTGTCCTTTATTCTTGTTTCACGAGAAAAAAGTGACAAAATAGGGTCCTGGATCTCCGTAACGAATCGGTGGATCTGGATGAAGTTTTGTAAACTTTGAGATCTATAGTAGGATGCTTCGCCTTTTCAATTTCTTCGCGATCCGACGATTGTTTCCAATGTTATTAAGAGGCGAACTTTGGACTTTAAAATTAGAGATGCAAAAGATGCAAAAGATCTGTGCTCTACTATACAGCACTATCGTTCTGTATGATATTACACTATTTCACATTTTCAAAATTGATATACGTTTCTGAAGTTTACTACAAGTTACTTCCTGTATAATAGAAAACAGAAAACGCAGATAACAAAATTTTCTGCTCTCTATATTGTGTCTGAAGTTTTGTGCACCATTACACCAAGATATAAATATTTTTAAAGTTGTTATAGTACAAACGTAGGTGTGTAGTACTTTGTTATAGTACAAACGCCTCTCATTTGCCATGATTGACATACAATTTTCAACTTGTTTTTGTGTAAGTTAGATATTTATTAAGATATTTATAGTTCTGTCAAAATTATAAATGCATTTTTATAACTATTCTGATAAATAAAAATATGTTATTTATTTTTAAAAATCAGCTTTATTCAGAAAAAATATAAAATTAGTATTCTTCCATTTTTTGCAAAAATATTAAAACTCTCATAATTGTTTTTATCAAATTTTCAAATATTAATGTAAACAAATTCAATCCAGAAATCTGCAGAATAAAAGCTAGATAAGCTGTCAAATCAAAAATATTCATTGCATAGTTTTACGAAAATATAATGTATCAAATATTTTATGTGACATAATAAATTAATGAAACAAGGAGGAATTCAAAGTTATTTCATTTTACTTTATCTTCTTGTTTGACATTCTGTGTGTAAATGTATAGAAAATATAGATGTCTGGCAATATCGAGTGTGATCCGTAAATTCCGAGTAAGAATATAATTTTAATGAAAGAAATGTATAAAATGAAACTTTTGTGACACAATTTAAATTAAAATTTGACGAAATGTTTCCTGTTATTATAACAATAGATATACATATCGATAATTAAATAGATATAATAGAAAATATTTAAAATGCATTTAATTATTCTTTTACTATGATAAATGATAACGTGTTAAATGAATATAAAAGTCATTGTGTTTTGTAAAATATATAGTTATATATAAAAACTGTGCTAGGTCAAAAATGATATAACTTTATTTCAAAATCTAAAAGTGTTGAACCAAGATTTATTGTTAAATATTTATTTTTAGTGTATTCCTAAGAGATTTGTATCTGTGGTATTTGTAGATTATTACTTTCTAAATAGAGTGACCTATTGTTAGTGTTGCCCATTTTTTTTCTTTGTGTGTTAGATATTTATTAAAATATTTATATTTCTGTCAAGATTCAAAAATGCATTTTTTCGATAACTGTTGTATTAAGATAATTATTTTGTTGTTTTTTTAGCAATGATCTTTAATCAGAAATATATAAGAATTATTACAGTTTTCCACTCTTTCCAAAAAAAAAGTAAAAATTCTAATAATTGTTTTTATCAAATTTCCAAAGATTAACGTAAGCAAAATCAATGGAGAATAAAACAAACTAGATAAACTGTCATATCTAAAATGTTTCAAAAGTATGCATGGCATATTTTATGAAAATAAAAGGCACGAAATATTTAACGTGACATAATGAAATTAATGAATCAAGCTAGGAATTCAAAGTTATTTCATTTTACTCTGTCTTTTTTTTTATTTTGACATTCTGTTTGCAAATGGCAAGATAATATAAATTTCTCGCAATATTGGATATGTTGCGCAAATTCCCCGTAAGAATATAAATTTAATGAAAGAAATGCATGAAATATATGAAATGAAACTTTTGTGACACAATTTAAAATAAAATTTGATTAAATGTTTGATGCTATTATAAGAATATATATATATATAAGACCATTAATAGAATAACTTATAATAATTATAATAATTAATTTGTTGTGTCTTGCTTTAGCTGTTTTTTTCTTCATTTAACTATGGTTTTGTGTGTGCTGGTAGCCCCTAATTCGTATTACTTTGCCATTTCATGGCTGATACGAAGATGAAACGACCGCTTCATTTGTAATTTCAAAGTACTTCGGGTTTGAGAATTCTTTTTTCGTTCTGCTAATTCCATTTGTATTCATATAAATACATATTTCTCTATGTTTCAACATGATAATTTTTTATTAAATTAAATGGTTCATATATTGTAATAAAAGTAATGTTTATACATATTTATATATATAAATCTTCTGTGCGTGTGTTTGTCACAGAACTCCTCTTAAACGACTGGACCGATTTCAATGAAATTTTGTGAGTGTGTTCCAGTGGATTCGAGAATGGTTTAGATTCACATTTCATCCGAATTGATTAAGTACTTTTAAGTAATTAGTCAAAAACTAATAGTTAGTGATTTTTCGCTAATTAAAACTGTTGAATAAGTTCGCTGAATACAGTGCGGATGGAATGGCCAAGCGGTCTAATGCGCCAACTTTAAGCTTTGGTTCTTAAAGAAAGAGATCCTGTGTTCGAACCCCACCCCTGACATAAGTGTATGATTTACAATAATTTTTTCTAACTTCAGAAAATCGTTAACTTTTAACTAAAAAGAGAAAAATAAACTTTTCTATCAAAAACTGAACCGACTTCAAAAACTACTGCAAAGTAAAAAATAATTTCCTTATATAATAGTAATAAGAAATTAAATTAAGAGCGTAGTATTTATCGTACGTATTACTATATTTATGTACATTTATTTGATTTTTTGGAGTAGGTGTCAGGACAACGTGGGCTACGTCTGTCGGGTCCCCAAGTATACAATATAGATAGATAGATAGACTGATTGATAGATTGATGGATAGAAATATAGATATATTGACATTATGAGTGTTTAATAGTGGGTACTTTTGGATTCAAACACATTTTGGTTATACATATAAATATATATCAGAAGGGTAAATAGATATAAAAGAAAAATATTTGGAATACAATTAATTATTTTTTACTATGATAAATGTTAACGTGCTAAACAAATATAAAAGTTCTCGCTTTTTGTAAAATATACGCGTATACATATAATTTGTGCTATATCAAAAATAATAAAACTTTATTTCAAAATTTATAAATTTTAAACCAAGATTTGTAGGTATATATTTATTTTTAATATAGTCCTAGGAGGTTTGTATTGATGGTATTTGCAGATTTTTGCAGATTTCCATTTAGACTGTCAAATTGTTATATAAATTTCTTTCTCGTCTTTTTTGTTCTACATGTGTATTAAGGTATTTATATTCCAGTCAAGATTAAAAAATGCATTGTTTTATAACTGTTTTATTAAGACTATAACTGTTTTATTAAGATTTTGTCGTTTTTTTTCAGGTAGCTTTAATTACAAAAATTAAAAAGCTACCAATTGCAGCCGTCCGTCCGGAGGAAAGCACTTCCGGAACATTTTCGTATATTTTCACCGGTCATGCCCCCCAGACCCCAAAACCACTCTCCGCTAAATGTTGACATATATATATATATATATCTGATTTTTGTCATGCTGTAACTAACGTATTTATGAACGGATTTGAATAAAACTTGGTATGTACGTAGTACATACAAATGTTTTGACCGAGTTCGTTAGCCAGCATCTCCCGCCATATTGTTTCAAAATGGCGGTCATTTAATTTTTTTAATTTAAAATTTAAAATTAAATGCGATAATATTAAAAGTTGAGAAATATTTTTCTTTTATGTGTTAAAATTTAAAACAACAATTCCAGAACACGGTTTATTTTGTCTATATCATAAAAAAAGATTGAGTTGAGTTGAATTTTTCTTAAGGCTGACATTTTGAAAAAATCTGATTTTTGTCACATGATAACACGCGTATTAATGAATCGATTTGGATATGTAACTTGGTGTGTATATAGCAAGTAATGAGACCTGGTCCGAGTTCTTTAGCCAGTTCCATCCGCCATCTTGGTTCAAGATGGGGGCCATTTAATTTTTTTTATTTAAAATTTTAAATTAGGCACAAAAAAGTAAGAAATTGAAAAAGATTTTTCTTTTATCCATTTAACCTTGATACGAAGATACCAGAGCATTTTTTGTTTCGTCTGTATCTTAAAAAAATGGCTGAATTATAGCACTTTTAATTTCTAGTGTTGCTCACATTTTGAAATGATCTGATTTTCGTCACGTGATAACACGCGTATTTATAACTCAATTTGGTTTGATCTTGTGCGTACATAGTACATACCGATGTCTGGACCGAGTTCGTTGGCCAGTTCCATCCGCCATTTTGTTTCAAAATGGCAAAATATTAATTTTTTTTAAATTAATTTTACAATTAGGTGCAAAAAAAAAAAGAAAGAAATTGAAAAAGATTTTTCTTTTGTGTGTTTTACCATGGTACAAAGATTCCAGAGCATTTTTTGTTTCATTTATATCTTGAAAAATGGCTGAGTTGTAGCACTTTCAATTTCCAGTGTGGTTGACATTTTAAAAAAAGTCTAAAATTTGTCACGGGATAATACCCATACATATGAACCGATTTGAATATAACTCTGTGTGCACATAGTACATGCAAATGTCTTGAGCGAGGTCAGTGGCCAACTTCATCCGTCGTCTTGTTTCAAAATGGCGGCCGTTTAAGTTTGTCAAAAAAATTTTAAAAGTATAATGATGTACATACCAAGAATTAAAATTTGAAAAAAAAAGATTCTTTCTAAAGTATTTATCTTAATAATGAATTCCGATGTATTTTTTGCTTTGTCTTTATCTTAAAAACCACCTGAGGTATAGCAGTTTGAATTTCTAATGTGGGTGACATTTTAATATTTCGTATGAGTGTGCATGTGCACATGAAATAGATTTCGACCAAGTTCATTGGTTTGTTTTACCCATCATGTTGCTTTAAAATGGCATACACTTCATGATATCGTGGAATTTGGCGATTCTCTAAATCGCGTGAACTCAACGTAAAGTCAATCGAGAATAAAAGAAACAAGATATACTGTCAAATCCAAAAGATTGCAAAAATATTTGTGACATACTTTTAAGAAAATAGAAGGTATGAAATATTTTATATGACATAATGAAATAAATGAATCAAGCAAGAAATTTAAAGTCATTTCACTTTACTCTTTATTTTATTTGACATTCTGTTTGTAAATGTCTAAATATAAATTTCTCGCGATATTGGATATGTTGCGTAAATTTTTAGTAAGAATATAATTTTAATGAAAGAAATGTATGAAATGTATGAAATGTATGAAATGAATGTGGCGCAAATTGAAATAAAATTTGATGAAATGTTTCCTGCTATTATAACATTATATATATATATATATATATATATATATATATATATATATATAGATAGATAGATAGATAGATAGATAGATAGATAGATAGATACAGAAAACAGAAAAATATTTAAATTACAATTAATTATTCACTTAATATTATAAATGATAACGTGTTAAGTAATTATAAAAATTGTTGTGTTTTATAAAATATATGTCTATAAATAAATGTTGTGAAGATATAATGTTCAAAGAATGATATTTTCTGAGCATTTAAAGCAAAGAAGGAGAAAACAATATAACAATTTTAACCATTTGCATTAATCTCAAACGATTGAGATATTGATATTTATGTCATGTTTAAATCTATATATAAAACTTTTTTATAAGTTAAAGAATGATGTTTTTTCTTTTTAGTATGGGACTTTAATCAGAAAATATATAAGAATTATTATACCTCCATTCTTTCGGAAATCGTTAAAACTGCCATCATTGTTTTTATCAGATGTCCAAATATTAACTTAATCAAATTCAATCCAGAAATTAAAGACACTAGATAAATTGCAAATCCAAAATATTGCAAAAGTATTCATGGCATATTTTTATGAAAATAGAAGGTACGAAATATTTTATGTGAGATAATAAAATTAATAAATCAAGCGAGGAATTCAAAGTTATTTCATTTTAGCATCTTTTTTCTCTCTTTTTTGACATTCTGTTTGTAAATGTCTAGAAAATATAAAAATCGCGCGATAATGGATATATTGTGTAAATGCTCAGTAAAAATTTAATTTTTATAAAATAAATGTATGAAATGATACTTTTGTGACAGGAATCTAAAATGCAATTGGACGAAATTTTTTATGCTATTATAACTTTAGAAATATAAATCTGTAGAAAAATAGATATAATAGAAAAATGTTTAAAATACAATTAACTTTTCTTTAATATGATAAATAATAACGTGTTAAGTAAATATAAAAATTATTTTGTTTTATAAAATGTATGTCTATACAAAAATGTTGGTATACTCTCATCATTGTTTTTACCAAATTTCCAAATATCAACGTAAACAAACTCAGTCCAGGAGCAAGAGAATCTATATACACTTTCAAATACAAAATATTGCAAAATATTTATGGCATATTTTTATGAAAATAGAATGTACGAAATATTGTATATGACTTAATAAAATTAATGAATCAAACGAGGAATTCAAAGTTATTTCATGTTACTTTATCTTCTTTTGTGACATTATGTTTGTAAATGTCTAGAAAATACAGATATCTCGCGATATGAGATATGTTGCGAAAATTCCCAGTAAGATCATACTGTTTGAAAGAATGGTATTTTCTGAGCATTTCAAAAAAAAAAAAAAAAAAAAAAAAAAAAAAAAAAATACAATTTTACCCATTAGCAAGACGTTCCAGGTGTTAAGATATTTATTTTTATGTCAAGTATGAAAAAGAAAATATAGACATATGCACACATACGTATATATATATATATATATATGTATATATATATATATATATATGTATATATATATATATAATTTAAAAAGATGCGCCATTTTGCCATCTCTGAGCTTTTAATTCTAACTTTATGGAACATACGTTTAATCTTATTTTCGTAATGTATTAATATTTTAACAGCTAAAGTTATTTTTCTTATTTTATTTAACTTAGTAATAATCTATTGCTTGTTTCTTAAAAAGAGTGGGAAAACGATTTCGTAATATTCTTTCAATGTAGAGTCTATTTTTCCTTCTTTACTAACCCGGATCTTAAAAGCATAAAAGATGGATAACTCATACGTTAAAATATTTAAATTCTATATTTCAATACGATAATAACAATAAAATTAAATAAATAAATAAACTCTTTCTTTTTTATATTAAGAATGTTTGCTCCCTTTGAATTCATGTGAAAATAAATAATAAATAAATAATAAATGAATAATTAAATATCACAGTTTTCAAATACATAGGAAATAACATATATTTTTAAGAAAAAAATAATTTCCTCTTACGTATTGATAATAAATTTATCTTTAATACCACACGGAAATAAGGAATGGAACAATGAACTTTTTAAGAACAAAATAATTCCATCTTTAGTACAAAGAACAAATTTAATTTTAAATGAAAATTCCATGAGCAGAAAATTTCAATCCATAAATTAAGAACAAACATTATTTTTTGATATCTGTAATAAAAATAATAAAATCAACAATTTAAATAAAGAAATTATTATTAAAATTTCGTAAACAATAACGAAATAAGATAAATAATAAATAATAAACTTACAACCTTGCACTCTAAGAAGGTATAACGGAACCTACATTTTATTAGGGAAGGAAAAAGAAAAAAAAATTGTGGTATTTATTTAGTAGTTTCGGCCCTTGAACAACATCGATGGAATAAATTCTTTATCAAAATGATGTTGTAATATTTCACTGCAGATGTTCTTTATCTTAAATAATCATCAGAAATTTTCGTAGATGTTAATTATATATAAAAAAAATACTGGAGGCATGTTTCATAAACAATTGATTTCCCTCCTGTAGGTGCTGACATGATCACAAACAAAATAGGATGTATCTGGGCTCCTTTTTTCTTTCGACATCATTCCTGGCAACTCCAGTGGCATTACTTTGATGACTCATGTTCGTCTTAGGTCAGAACAATCACAGCTGATGTTTCAGCGACCAATCTCCAACTCGTCGAACATGGCGAGCACACAATCATCGTTGCGACAAAAAGGTTTCTCTAAAAGAATCAGTTTGTAGTTGCTAAATTACGAAACTTCAGCATTTCTCTCAAAAATATTACGCCGGTTCATTTCAGACATCATAACGGCTTTCCATACGTAACGAAAAAAAAAAATTATCGGCGGTATTCCATATAAAGTTCCATCTCCATTCCCTTAAGCACTACTAGCAGTTTAA
>CAXHSM010000115.1:216200-265200 GCA_964019185.1 Maratus speculifer | reverse complement strand
GTTGTCATCCAACCTCTCGCCACCCTGTATCAGACTATGTAGACAAATCAAATGTGGTTCTATATTTTTTCATCTATAAATACATCTCCGCAGTTAGAAGCGCTTGCTTCGTCTTCTTCTTCAATAAAACTCGATACACATGATGAACTACAAAAAATTTTCGTTACTGGAATGTCTAGAGAATGTGGTAGCGACATTGACACTGATGACACAGTAGCAGACTTCACCAAAGTTTTTGATTTTTTTGGAAAATATTTCACAAGTAATAAAGAGAAGTAACAGTCGTCTACATGATTTTTGGTTCACGCCTCTGCATTGGTACACCAAAAGGTGTCTGTTTAATGTTAACATTGTACCAACCCGTCAAATATTTGTAACATTTTAAACAACACAATTTCGGAACTCATGATTTGTCTTGATTTTTATTGGCAAATTTAAAATAAGATTCATAACACTTCTCGAACAGAGGCGAAATTGAACTTTTTTTCACTTTTAGGCGTAAATTGACCACAAACATGACAAAATAAGCTAGGAGAATTAATACAAATTATAGTACAGTATTAATAGAACGATAGATACGTAAGATTCAATTCGTATGATTACTTTACCAATAGGTTAGATTGTGTTAAAATAATAGTATTTCTACGTATCCATCATTCTATGGAGTTCCATTACCTGCGGCTAATTCTGCCTAGCTGTCTAAATGACAGACCTGATGTTATGGCCAATAAGGTTATCTGAGCGATAAGTCCCAGCCGGTTATCGCCTGGTTAGCTTAACAGGTAAAGTATTGGCCTTGTAAGCCAAGTATCCGGGTTCGATTCCCGGCCTGGGCAATTTTTCGCTCAGTTGGATATATTCAATTCGTAATATAGTATTTAGTCTACGTAATTATTAATCTACGTAATGTAATATTTTACTCATTTAGATATGTATAGTGTTTAAAGCACACTAAAGCTCTATGGAAATAACTGCGGATTACTTTTTACTTTCACTATTTTTTACTACTTTTCTGCAGCTGTATTATATTACTATTAATATTACTCGTTGTATGTATGACTTAGTAAAAGCATGTGTTGTTTTACATAATTTTCAGAACTATTTTATACGATTAAACACATCCCAACATTTAAGATTAAAATTTCAGAGAAAATTTGAGTAATAGCCTCCTCAGACTTGAGAAAAATATTACGAATTAAAACAAAAACCGGTTTAAAGTTATTATAGGATATTTTCAAAGATGTAGCTGTCGGTTTATCGATTCTTATGATACGCACTTGTTTAATAAAAATGTCTAGAAATAATTTTAACAATTCTTGAAGCAATTAAATTATTTTTAAGACTGTTATTTACTGCCTCCTCCAGGCGACATCAGGACTGAGGAGGTTAAAAACAAATAAGTATTAAAGAACTACACTTTGAAGAACACAACATACACGATAACGATAAGATCGGATAGTAAGAGACTTCTCGATTGGTATATACTAATAAAAATTTTGTGCCAAAACTAATGTCAAATGTTTATTTTTCAGAGTAATTATTTTTGAATAAAACATAAAGTAATGTTATTAATCTATCCTAGTTTATATAGATGTATTTCTGGTTCTTCTCACAAATCATTTGTTTATTGGGCTTTATTTTTTTCTATTGTTTAAAAATATATATTGTTTAAAGCGAAAAAATTAATCAAACATTTTGTGTCAAAAGTCAAATGTTTAATTTTGAGAAGCATTATTTTTGTAGAAGTAAACCTTTTAATCTACCCTACTTTATATAGATGTATTTCTGATTCCTGTAAAAAATCATTTGTGTGTTATGCCGTATTTTTTAATGTAATTATCTACATAATGAACTTAAACGAAACAATATAAAAAATACACACACTCCTTCAAAATAATTATATAAATATACTTTTCTTTATTATTTTTAATAAAATGTTTTTAGAACTTACTCATATATAATATCTCTTATTATCATTAAACCTTTGACACCATGTTTTGTTCCTACAATTTATAACAGCTTATTAAACATTTTGTCTTAAAAGTACAGTCAAATGTTTTATTTTCAGATTACCATTTTTGAACAAATCATATAATAATGCTATTCATCTATTCTTTTTTTATATATTTATTTCTGGTTCATGTCACAAATCATTTTGTTGTTATGCCTTATTTTTTTTATGTATCAATCTACATAATGAAATAAAAAGAAGCTATATAAGAAATATACATACTTCGTAAAAAAAAAAAGAAAAAAATACTTTTCTTGATCACGTTTTAGTAAAATATTTTTATAACTTACTCTTATATAGCACTGTTTTAATTACAAATATATTCTTCTTGAAATTTGATATGCATCTGTTATTATCATGTAACCTTGGACATTATATTTTGTCTCTACAATTTATGAGAGTTTATTTTATCCAAAATAGGAAATGGAATGTAAACATTAATTCTCTAGAGCATTGCAATTTACTTTACTATTGAGTGTTCAGTTCAAATACAATGTTTTAGAATATTTTACGGATAGTGTTGTAACTTTCACTTTTAAAATTAGTCTAAGCGAAATGTTGTACTATAACGTCAATACAAATCTACTCTAACGTGACATGTTAGTACAGTAGATTGAAATCAGTTGACAAATAGAATCGTTCTAATTTCAGATTGAGTTCAAATAAACCAGTTTCTTGAACAACAGAGAAAGTTAAAATAAACAGTTTTAAATTCTGTACTAATTAGGGCACCATTGTGTTTCTGTAACTTTAAAGTTCATATCACTCTTTAACAAACCGCTTTTATAAATATTTGAAATGTATCCCATTTAAGTAAATGTTTGCAGACCAAAGATTTACCTAAACATTTTTGTTAAAAAATACATTAAAGCAATGATTTTGTAAATATCAATATAATTAATTTATTATTATTATTATTAACCATTTGAAAAATGGTTGTTGTTTTCGGGAGAATGGACCCGATGATGTTACCACTTTTGAATGATGTTACCACTTTTGAATGATGTTACCACTTTTGAATTTAAATTAAATTCTTTATTTTTAGAAGAATTTTTATTTGAATTTAAATTAAATTCTTTACTTTTAGAAGAATTTTTATTTGAATAGTAAATTAAAATGGTTAAAATCATTGTAATAAAGGAGAAAACTAACAAATTTAAAAATGGGTAGACGGAAATTAACAGATACGGAAAAAGCCGAAGCCAAAGAAATGAATGAACGTGAATATCGCATTCAATGATATTAAACACAGTCAACATGTATAAGTTGCTTATTAGTTTGGCGATTCGTATCATTTGGCGAAATTGGTCGACGGGATAACTGAGTAATACTGTATTTGGTTTGGCGCAAAAACGTCTTTCAATGCAGAAAATGATAAAATCAAAAGATTATTGAGCCGCTGAAAACCAATTACGTGTTGAAAGGCGATCACGAAAAAGGAAGCAATTTAATGCCGAACCGATTAATTGTAAAACATCATGTCGCCAGGGCGACCAATCCACTAGCCATGGCGTTTTACTATCGGTCGGTTCTAACCAGGAAAATTTGAGTGCCAATAGTGATTCTAACAAGCCGGAAAATGTTATAGCTATTACTCTTGATTTTCCACCACCTAAAAAGAAAACTAAAAAGCAATCGGCTTGGGAAAAACTGGGAAAAAACTTTTTTGATTCGATGTCTGATGGACCCATTCACAGATGCATGTGCTGCGATCGATTTTGGTTTAAAACCTCCATCACCAAAATTCTGCTCTGTAAAATCAAACAATATATGCCAAAGTCTTACAAGTATAACAGTATATGCCAAAGCTGTATTTTAATAATGATTACTTTTGCACCAACAATGTTAAATAGTTTGAAATGTTTCTTTCGTCGCCAACTTTTATGCTTGGCGACAATAGAGTGATATAACTTAAACGAACCGTACCTTCAAATTGCAGCATGTATAAAGTCATTTATAGCAGTGGCACGGATAATACACAATAAAACAACTGGTATTTAGCTTAAAATGATAGATGAATGTATCGAGTGAAACATTTTTCAAATGGTTGGGGTAATTTCTTAAATTACAATTTTTTATTATTTTACCTTACATGGTGAACAAAATTTTATTTTCATTTTTTTCTGTTTAAATATATTTCTCCCGTTTCAGTACAAGATTTTATCTAATATAAGTTACAATTGTTTTTATAAAAGTACACATTTTAGCACTTCTTAAAAATCTAAATCAGATGTAATAAAAATAATGTATGTACATACAGTGTTTGTTGTGATTAAAAATGTGTATCGTGATCAAACTATTGTAATTATATATATGTTTGTTTGGATAGACTGCAGTTATTGTTGCAATCTTTTTTTATATAAAATTATGTACCTCAATAAATTTCAACGATAAATTTGTGATCGCATATCAGGTCCAAGAATTTCCAAGCGTAATTGTAGTTGAATTGTGATGAAATTTCCCTTCATCACACATAAAAAAATAAAAGCGAAAATTTTCGTGGGTCCTGAAATAAAAAAAAGGAATGAAGGGAAAATATTTTGAAAAAGATAAAAGAAGACTCATGGACCGCCTTCGTTAAAAGCTTTCTAAGGAATAAGAAAAATTCAAATAACAGGAATTTTGTTGAAAAAATTATGGAAACGCTTAAAAAGTGTCATGAGAATAAAATGCCTTTTTTGCATTTGGATATCGACATACTTTCCAGAACATTTGGCATATTACATTGAAGAGCACGATGAGAGCTTTTACATAAAAGATATGTACCAAGAGATGGCACGGGGAAAGATGGAACATAAATATATGGCAGATTACTGATGGATGTTAGAGAGGAATATAAATTATGAAGAGTGATCTGCAATACCAAGTGTTTTTTAAAATACAATACCACTACAACAGCCAAATGTTTTTTAACATGGCTTTTCTTACACGCAGCAGCTTGTACCAGTCTTCAGTTCTTCGACGACAGCAATTGGTGTGACAAAGACTATGTCTTTAATACAGCCTCAAAAAAAAAGGTAATTATTTATTGAACTATTTATTATTTATTGAATTAAGGGTGTATTCCGATCCAAACAGCCTTTTTTCAGATTTATATTTAGATTCATTTTTGCTCTCAAATGCACCAAACTTTCGAATTATCTTATTTAGAAACTATACAAGGTGCCGTGACTATCAATTCCTTGATAAATGCAGAAAATGTTGCAAAAAATGCTCTCAAAAACGGCATTTCGGTCCAAATTTTCCAAAGCGGGAGGTCTGCGAACGAAAAAAAGTGTCACGCTGAGAAAATAATTGCTTATAAATCAAATTCTAATTAAATCAGCGAAAAATTACATCACACGGCACCTTGTACGTCACTTCAAAAATCCCCTCAGCAAGTTTAATGTTTCTACTTTTAAAAATGTGTCCAAAATTGTATCTGAATATATCGAGCTGTTGAAGGTGGAAAATCATTTTTTCGAATACACCCTTAAGATGAATAATTATAATTTTTTGTAATACTATCGAAAGATACAGGAAGTTACAATATTATACAAATGGTTAATTCGTAATGAATTTTTATAATCAGAGCAAGATTTTAAGTTCACCCTGTATATTTAAAAAAACATTTTTTAATTTTATTTTGATATAATTTTATAAATATGAATGTGTTGAATCAGAAGTTATTAACTAAAATCTTACTGAGTCAATTAATTAACCATCCTGTATAGATTGATTTCGATTTATGACTGCCATTCTTATGATAATAAATCTCTTGTGTATGACTTAATTTCTAAACCATTTTATATGCTGCATCTAGTTGATTATCTATTATTTTATGATAAATATTATAATTTACAGTGTAAAATTAGACTATAAATGGGGAAAATTGCAAATCAAGCAGGTAATTAAAGTTATTTAAATATCTTAGGTATCACTAAAATATGATGCGATATGCTTGTGATATATCAATAAAAATTATAATATAGATGACAAATAATGTCTCAAAATTTTATCATTTCTCTTATCATAAAATTTAATAGTGCACAACTATTGAATAATTCCATGACCTAATAATTGAATCTAATTTACTAGATAATGCATTTACCCGATTTCATTGCATTTGTCTTGTTTCAACTAATGACAACCTTAGTCAATATAGAATGTAATCCATTACCTGTTAAATTGGTCACCCTTTTTCAGGAAAGCATATGTGAACAATTTCCTTAGGTATATTTAAGCAATTTTTTTTCTGTAAGATCAATTTTCGCATTCTATGATCTTGCCATGCGTAAGTCATTAATATTTTTGATGTTAACGTTATCAGTACAAAAGTAGCCAATTTTATACAAAAACATTGTGGTTTGCTTTAATGTACACATTATTTAAGAATAATTAAATAAAAGTTATATCATAAATTTAGCAACAAACATTTCTTTTTACAATGGCAAATTAAAATGATTTAAGCATGAAATCTGTTTTAAAAAACAAACATGATATACGTCTTAAAAGCCAGAAAAAATATTTAGTAATTTCATGAATGCTCCAGAATTCATGATTTGGTACATGTACTGCAATAGATGCGTCTTAAATTAAGTCACATATGTAACTGAAAATTAATTTCAGAAGCTTAAGTGTTTTAATCTGGGAATTAGTACACTACAGATATTTTAATTTAAGACATAAGCGACTTAATATGATCTGATCATAGCATAAACGAGCAGAGAAAAAGCTGCAAAAAACAGCAAACGTCTTAATTTACATAATAACCACCAAGGGGCACTTTCAGCTAAATATGTGTTTTGTTTTCTTATGTTCGAAATTGACATTGCTAGTAATTCAAATTAAATGCTTTTATATGAGCGTAACTTTTAATAACTAATTTGTTTTGACAAGATTGATACTTTGTGGAATGTGAAATTCTGCGATTTAATTTTATATCTAGTTAGTGTATTTATTGAATACATCCACGAGATATGTGTGCTTGACGCCGAATATCAGCTTATAAGTACAGCTTCACGTTGTTGATAAACGATGAGAAATAAACATTTAAAAATTGCAACATGAACTCTACGAGAGTGTGCAACGAACACAGTTATACTTTTCATTATCTTCCATGAATAATATAATGTTATTCATCTCATCAAAGCTTAGTAAAAAATAATCAGCGCAGAGGCGTAGGAACTAGTCACTCAGGCTATGTTTTCAGAGAAAACTTTTCATCATTTTAGCAGAGCTATCAGTATATATGAAGGTCTTTTTTGAAAGGTGCAATTATTTTATATGTTATTCACTATGCCCAATTTACTAACTTCAAGTCCTGAAATTCCTGATTAATTCAACAGAATTTTAAGTAAATATTGTTGAATTATGTTTATAGTACCATAAAAGAATCGCATAAAAGTTAAATTAGTTTTGAAACTGCTTGCTAAAATAGCTTATTCAAGAAATATGTATTCTTACATTCCTGTAATTATGCATTTTAATCTAATTGTAAAAATCCTTGTACATATAGACATATTTTTAAATCAAAATTAATTTTAATATACTGTTTTTGATTATTTAAAAAAATGATATTTAAAATTATAGAATTTTGTACAACTAGATGTTGCACCCAAAATTGCGTTTTTTATAGTTTTAGTCCTAATCACAGATAAGAAGTTAAAAAAAATAACAATTATGTGTTAAAATATATTATTAAGAGAAATTTAAAAATCCGAAGTAATTTTTTCTCAGTGTTATTAAAATAGAATATATATTTATTTGTTGCTTTACAAACATATCTTTGTCATATGATGCACAAATATGAAATAACCCAAGTTGCAATACAAACTTAAAGGAATAATTTAATTTTGTAATTTTATAAATTTACCTTTTCTAAAGTGGTCGAATCCTAAACGAGTTTCACTGCATTTATTTATCAAATTGATAAAAAAAAAATATTTTGTATTGTGCAATGGGGTAATAAAACAAATAGAAGTAGTTTTTTTGACAAAAAAAATGAAATAAAACTTTTTAAATTGAAAATTGCTTCTTACGAATAGAAAATGCACAGTTCAGTTACATTCATTTTCTTTATACCTCTGGTAGTTGCATAATTTCGTGTTCGTAGAATTTTGACTTTTTTGGTTAGGAAATTGAATGGTTTCTTTTAAAAGTGTTTTATAGGAGTGAAATTTTACTTCTATATAAAGTTTATAATATTCAAAATTTGTTAATTGAAAATTGCTTTTTACAAAAAAGAAAATGCACAGTTAATTAATTTTCTTTATACCTCTGGCAGTTGCATAATTTCGTATTCGTAGAATTTTGTGATTTTATTTGTTAGAGAATTTATTCAGTTTCTTCAGTTTATAGGAGCAAAACTTTACTTCTATGTAAAATTTATAACATTTCTTATTTATCGTTCATAATTTTTTGTAGTGATATAAATAATTGATCATAGCGTGGAAAACCGACGAAGTACTATAAATAGACAAAAACTTCCCAACTATATTCGAAAAGTTCGCAATGGGTCGCTAAAATACGCGTTCAGTCCAACATAGATCTGACACAATTGTCTAACTGTTATAAACTTGAGGTCGTTTGGAATTGTTTGAATGCTATAATTCGTTAAATAATTAACATTATTGCTGTTAATTTTTGTGTAGGTTTCTAGTTAAAAGTTCATAATGAACGAATTACTTCTAGCCCAAACAAATGCCCAAACAAGGATATCTTCTTATGCAAATCCAATATTGCACTGTATAAAGACCATTGTTCACTCCGGACATGATTTTCCAACATTAACATTACTACACACAATTCATTTTAATGAGTCATAACCATCCGCGTGTAATTGGGACCAATTTCTTTGCGCTTTAACAGCAAATCACAAACTGAAATTTTGTCCGTCAAAACTCTCTACATTAATTTATGATCTAAATATGCATCAGTCCTGCTAAGCATTTTAAGATGGCATAAGCACGATATACGTTATCAAGGATCCATAACGTTAGTTTTACACGTTTAAGGAATTACGGTATGCCACTTGTTTTCATAAAGTGCCCTGGAAGAACAACGCCAGGAGTAATAACGCCGAGTACTAATGTCACGCTTAATTATGAAGGAATCCGAATTTTCTCCCCTATGGGTTCTGTGCAGAAGGGTTTGGAGTCATTTGAATTTTTGCCTGTATTCGTGGAGATTATTTGCAGTTTAAAATTTTCTGCGCATTAAGTATAGCAGGTTAATAACGCCACCCACTCTCGTTATTATTCCAGTTGATTTCTTTCTATATCGGAACTACATTCGAACATAGTTTATTATTCATTTTATTCACCAAATAGCATTATTGTCATTTATGGATACAAAAAAGTATACAGAGAAATTTGCATGTCCTAGGTGATGCTAATTATTTCATTTCAAGTGTTTATACATTGAGATGTATATTTTATGCACTTTAAAATATGAAATGTTTATTATTGCATCATGATATCGCATTTTTTTTTCAATTTCTAGGGCTATACAGGTGATTAAAAAAGTTGACAAAATGATATGAAAAATCACGCATAGGACAAGGATAAAGAATCACATAGAAACATAGGGCCGCAAACCATTTATTGAGTCAGAAATACAGGATGTTTCATTCTAACTCAATTTTGGTTGACTGTAATAAGTTAAAAAAAAATGAAGTATATTATAATGATACCTTTAACAGATATTTTCACCTTTGTTTTAAACGTGATAACAACAAACATAAGTGTTAAAAGTTTGTATTTTATGCGCCAGCAATATACACTTGACACTTCACATTTTTGACAGTTATAATCAGTATATACCATAGGTTCCCAACCTTTTCTGTACCACCGCCCCTCTTTACAAGTAAAAATATTCCAACGCCCCCCCCCCTCCTCTCTTCCGTAATAGTTAATAATAAAAATATGTAATATTGTAGTAATTATCTATGCCGAATTTTATCTTTTTATATTAAGATTTCCAACGTAAAAAATAATTAAGACGACAATCAAATGTAGCATTTTTTTTATTTATTTACAAATAAACACAAAATCAGTAACAAATAAAATGAGATGGACGAAGCTAGTAGAGTTTTAAAGATTTGTTAATATTGAGTTCCGATTTTGTTAAAATCAGTCGCAAAAGCCCTTGTTTAATCATGTGCAGTCTCTGTTCCTTTTCTTTGACAGTAAATTACTTGTGCCTAACCGACACTATGCTCAGCCAAATATGATGAAAGAAAACTTTCTGGCAATTAAAAATTTCTGTACTTTTTCTCACAATTCACAGAGTAGAGGGCTTGTAGGTATCGATATTTGTAGCCAAAACTCTTGATAACCATTTCGTTAGTTGTGAGTTCTACGAGTTCCTCCACTAAATTTAATGATTTTTTTGTATCTACATCAGCGAAAGGATCTAAAAGCCAACTCGGAATATTCATGTTTGAAATCTCAAGGAATCGCTCCGAAAATACAGCATGGAGACATCCAAATGTTATCAGAATGCAAATAAATTCTTTGTTTTGCAGAGATTGCTAAAAATTTAGGAAGGTACATACAGTGGCGGTAAAACATTTCCGGCCAACAAAAATTTTTCAGTTAATTTGTAAATATACCCATATGAAGAGGAATCTCAAAGTGATATTTATACATTTTATTGACATAATAGTTAGGAATTTACTTATAAAAGAACATGTAAACATCAATAAATTTAACGGAAAAAATTAAGTATAAAGGTAAACGCATGTTCTCAAAAGTTTCCCGCCACCTTCACAAGTTTGTAAAAAAGTGGTATTGTAATAGAAAATTACAGTGATCAACAACATTTACGATTAATATTTTATCGTATTACTATTTTATTAGCTTTCGCAATAAGCACTGCGGCGCAGCAACGTGACATTCATACAATCAACGGTTAAAGATCGTCTATGGTACGTTTTCCCCCATTTCTTGCACTTTTTGCCAAATTTCGGCTGAGTTGGAATATTTATAGTTCCGCAGACTTTTGTCAACTTCTTTTCAAAAATTTTCTATTGGATTCATGCTGGGTGCTTGGGCTGATCATTTCAAAAACGAATTTTTTTGTGCAAAAACCATTGCTTATCGAGGTTTGCAAACATTATTTATGTCATTATCATGTTAAGCAAAATAGATGGGACCAATTGTTTTTCTCTAATAAGGCAGAAAATAATCTTGCAAGATATACATTGTATAATTCACCTGGCTGTGGATTCCAAATAACGGACCGACACTTTTTGAGGAAAATACTCCCCACGGCATAACGTGTACTCCTCCATGCTTCATTGTAGGAATAACATAGGTCGAATCATATATATTTTGTTGTTAGGTCATCCGACGTTGTGTCTGCCATTACTTCCAAAGCTGTTTCGAATTCGATTGATGGAAAAACAGAACTTTTTTCCAGTTTTCACCTGACCAGACTTTTTGTTCCTTGGAAAATGAAAATAGGGTACGTCGGTATTTTTTTTTTTACCTCTTAAAATTTTTTAACACCGACTCTTCCATAAAGTTCTGTATCACGTCAGCATCATAACACGGTAGACTAACTTATTTCAGCAATATTTTCATTCCGTAAATCGCAGTATATTGCAATGGAATTTTCATGCGGATTATCAATGGTTTTTCTCCTGATAATTCTGTCGTCAGGAATAGTAATTTTCCGGGGTCTTCTGGACCTCGGAATATCCTGAAAGCCATAACCATCTTTATATAATTTTGTAAATATTGGTTACAGTCGATTTTACCGATCGATAATGCAATATCTCGAGAAGATTGGCCTTTTATCGACAAACTAATCACTCATTTATGAACAATAATTGTTGAATTTTTCAAATTTGAATTCAAACTATCCTATACACGTTGATTCATTCATAAACACAACCAAAAAACACTCTATGGATAGAAGAAAACTAAAGAATGATAAGTGGCCGGAAACTTTTGAGAACATGCGTTTTCTTTTATATTTAATTTTGTCGATTTTACCGATGGATAACTTAACCGCATTATCTAGAGAAGATTGGCCTTTTATCGACAAACTAATCACCCATTTATGAACAATAATTGTTGAATTTTTCAAATTTGAATTTAAACTATGCTATACACGTTGATTCATTCACAAACACAACCAAAAAACACTTTATGGATAGAAAAAAAACTAAAGAATGATAAGTGGCCGAAAACTTTTGAGAACATGCGTTTTCTTTTGTATTTAATTTTGTCAAAATTTTTTTTTGATATTTACACATTCTTCTATAATTAAGTTCCTAACTAATATGTCAATATAATGTATAAGTATCGCTTTGAGATTCCTCTTCATATGGGTACATTTACAAATTAACTGAATAATTTTTGCTGGCCGGAAATATTTGACCGCCACTGTACATTTTCCTCTACATTTCGTTTGAACAGCATCTTTCCCAGAAAAGCAGCTATGAATTTTTTGTTATAATTAAATTGACTTCATTAAGTATTCCTAATAGAAGGGAGTATAAATGAAAAGGACATTTTAACTTTATAAACTTATAAAATAATGAAATTAAAAGATATCATTTTCATATTTGTGCCTACTTCTCTTCTAAAACTTTGGCTTTGATACAAAAAAAACTTCTTATCCCCAAGAGCAGCAATTAAAAATCTGTACGCATTTATAAACTAGTCGTTGGGGGCCACCGTAACACTTACCCATCATAGATATGCATCATATAATATATGATAATAAAAATGTGAAAACTGTTTATACAATGCATTGTAATTACAAAACAGAATTTAAGCGTATATTTAAGTATTGTTAATATACATAGTAATGCTCTATTAATGAATTGCTGATGAATGAGTTTCGATAAATAATATAAAACGCGAAAATACTCAAATAGTATCGAATTGCGTAAAAGAAACATCCTTATAACTCCAAAAATAATAATCCTATTAACTAACGGTTTACTGTGTCAGATTAAGCCTCTCATTTTCAATTAAAATATATCTCTGAATTGAAATTTGTATGAAATACAGGGTCATGAAAATTCGAAGAATGTGAAAAACAGGATTACAAATATTTCGGCAACTAATAATCCGATCGACTTCGTTCTTATTGCAAAATTTGTATTATTTTAATGCTTTTTACGTCCTTTCCTTAAAATAAAAAAATTTGAAAATTTTTATATGCCTTTCATCAGAACGAAATTTTTGAGAGTCCGAAAAAAATAGTTCCGGATAATCGAAGTTATTGATATTAAATAGAATTCGTCCCATTCTTAGATAAGCAAGTACATACAAAATTTCAAGTCTGTATCTCAATTTGTTCGTGAGATAGAGCAGACAGATAGACAGACAGACGGACGGCAATTTTTGTTTTCTAAAAACATGTTTTTCGGAATCTCCACCATCTGAAACGTGTAAAATCGTCATTTTTTTTTTCGATTTTCAAAACGCTTGCAAGACTTACCCTATACTACGTATGATGTCTAAGTAAAATTGGGAGAGATGTTCCTTTAAATCCCATGGTAGGGAATGAAAGACACATCTTGCGGGGTTAAAAGGAACATACATAAATAAAACGCTTTTATGAATATTTTGTCTTCTATTTGGGGTTACATTATTAAAAAATAAAAGATGATAACACACAAATAAAAAAGTATAATATGTTGCTACATATGATAAAATAAAAACATGCATCTCCCCACCAATTATGTATTTAAGTAACTTCATCAAAGTATATTAATAGGGTGGGAAGTGGTCAAGCAAAAACAATGTCAAAACAAAAAAAAAAAAAAAAAAGAGCTATCAGTATTTTCTAACAGAAAATACTTCCAATAATGTAAAGAGATTAACGAACACGATTTTCTCTTTAACAAAATACTAATATTTCATACATTTTTTGACTGTTTTCCCCAGTCCCTTTCAGCCCCATACCCACCTGGCAATATTAAAAATGCATTCAGGCATGACAGTATTTTAGCTAACAAAATATACTGGTATTCACATAAAGCATATACTTTACACTGCTAAATAACAAATATTATAATGTTAAACGCAATATTAATTTTTTAGAGAAAAAAATAAAATCAAAATCAGAATTTACTTTTTATATATGAAGAACAGATTTTGCTTTCAGCATTTACAACGCCATATTTCTGGACGTTAGTTGTAAGGATTGTTAATAGAACAACTATCGGCATTAATTGAGCCCTTGTTGAAACCTTGTACATTTTATTTTCTTCCTGAAATTTTGAGTGTATTTTTTATCCCCAGCTTCCTCTAAGTGTGTTAAATAAGTTTTTGTATAAGCTTTTTGTATCCAATCGGGGTTTTGCTCGTATTTTTTTTTCTACATTTTCAAAGAAGTTATGCATTGGATGGCGAATGGATATGCCAAATGGATGGAAACACGATTCAAACAAATACCTATTGTGAATCAATGAACTTGTGAAGGCAGCAGCAAGTGATTGTAATCTTCATCATCTTCACTACAAAGTTGAAAAAAAGTAATATGTCATACAATAAAATCCTTTTAATTTTATCGACTACCTTAATGTAATGAAGTGACGTATGCAGTCGTTCATTAAATTATTTTCTAATTGAATAATGTACATCGAGTACAAATGATTTTGCTTGTTTCAAATGCACCTCTTAATGATGCTCCGATATTACTGGAGAACCATCAGTAGCAATGGACAATTTTGTTGACATTCGTAAAAGAAATTAAAATTTTGGGACTCTGCTGTAGGTTCAATTGTATCGATATCATTTAAAGATGTATTTATCATGGCCCCAAACAAAACCGTGGTGGTAAGCTAGTTTTATTACACATATCTTAAATTGCTAGGTACGCAAAGGCAACGACCCCCTTGTAGGGAGGATTCACTCCGCATCGGTGATGTAAGCACGGGTTCAAGAAAAGAGAAAAAAACTCCAAGAGAAGACGAGTTATTCTTGACACAAAATCCTTTTATTGAAGAGCATCAGGCATGTAACAAGGCTCCGGTCGACGGTAAGTCCCGTCGACCGCAGGAACGTAGGAGAATATTGTATCACATAACAGTACAAAAGATGACAGCCGAATGAATAAAATACAATTTTTGAAACCACTGACTTTGGCGTATTACATTGGTATTTATCGCCAATAACGAACACCAGATGTATATTTTCGATGATAGGAGACATGCATTTGATTTCCGTTACATAGAGTGCAATGAGAATGCTCAAAGTGTAAAATTTAAAATAATTAATGCCAAACGATAAAAGGGTGTATATGGCACCGGAAAAACACAAGGATTGAATTCTTTACCTAGGGTTAACAAGAGTCTCACGGGCTCCGAAAGGAAATGAATTCTAATGAAATAAAATAAAAGACAAACTTAGCGCATCCATTTCTTAAGCGAATAGCGTTTAACTATGAATAAATACAGGCTAGAAATAACTCTTTAAATGGTTGTTGCTATGGGAAAATGCTTACAGTTACATGAATGAACGGATATATGTTGTGGCTTTAAAGAAAGCATTAGAGACAAGCGAAGTCATATTTTAAAGAAAAAATAGCCGTTAGTAACTGAAAAGAATTAAAGGGATTAGAAATCTAGCTTATTAAATAAAGTTACAAATTAAGGGAATATTGTAATTTTAACTAAGGGGGGAAAACAATTATTAACTAATATGTAAAGGGAAACGCCTTTACACCCCTTGTATGATTTAACGCCCCCCATTTGCCTCTAGATCCACCAACACCCCCATGGAAGGTTCCAGCGCCCACTGGGGAGCGTTACCGCCCCTGTTGGGAACCTATAGTTTATACGGTATCATCGATTGCTTGAGGAATATTTTTTCAGATCTTTTCGTAATGTTTTCACATTTCACACAAAATAAGGTACATATAATTGTATTTTCATTACAATGTTTTTATTTTCCTCGAAATTATTACAGTCAAACCGGGTGTAGCTAGAATTAAACGCCCATTATTTCTGACTCAATAAGTAATTTGCGACTCCATGTTCCTACGTGTATTTTTAACCTTGTTGTATGCTTGATTTCTCATATCATTTTGTCAAAGTTTTTTGGATCGTAATGTAGAATAAGTAACTCTATAACTGGACAATTTATATGCCATTAATCTGTCTTACATTACACATTTGCTTGCCTAGCATTATTACCCACATAAATCGGTATTAACGGCAAATTCATTGCTGGAGAAATCACGCTATTACATATGAATACAGACCAGCTAAAGTTTTTTTTTTTTCTGTATACATAATTGGTATGTTTCTATTAATATTGTTCCCAATTCTATATTTGTATGAAGAAAAAATCTGAAACAAAATAGCGAAAATTGGTTAAATATTAAAGTGGCGTTATTACACCAGAGTATCTTAGAATAAATAGTTGAAAATTCAAATAGGAGAACTTCTGTGCAAATACTATAAGTAACCTCTGAATGTATGAATGACATGATGAAACTGTACCACATAATCTAGTAACTGACGTTCAAAATATTAAAAAAAAATCAAGCTGCTTGAGAGTATGATGGGAAATTTTAGAACTTTTCTTGGTGTTATCACATTTACAACAAAGAACAACTTGCGTATTAAAAGTCTTTAATAGTTTTTAACAGAATTGCGCGTTCGGTTAAAGAGAAACACCCTGTATTTTTGGCTGATTAAATGGTTTTCAACGCCGTGTTTTATTTTAATTATTTGCCTCTAATTAAGCTTCATGGATAAAGGATGTAAATTACCTGAACATCCTATATTCACTCATGTACATATATCATAATTTTTTCCATTGATTTTCTAATAATTAAGTTTCTAGGTTAATTACTAATGCTACATTACTTCTGTTAAAAATATCCAGAATAATTAATTATGTCTCTTTTAATAAAAGGATATCATTGAAAAATATAAGATAATTGATTTTTGGAATGGTTGATGAAATGATTATGCAAAATAAAAAAGTATTGATATATATATACATATATTATGAGAAATACCATAAATATGAATTATGCTAAATATTATGTAATTTCGGTCATCTAATTTCAGAAAGTTGTTTAAAAGTAATTTCCTGCTAACTTAATTATACTTTTTCGAAACATTTATCACGTGCTTATAATTATAACACGCAAGCTGTCAGCAAAATTTATAAATGAATCTCCCGTAAAATATCTATTTTTATTATATATTTATATATTCAGGAACATAAATATTCCCATTTTATGTAACGAAAAGCTGTATATATTTAAAATGAAAACTCCCGTAAATTTCTTGGTCCTTTTATTGATTGTATTAAAAAACAAACCCTTGTAAGGCCTAACATAATAAATAATTATCCAAGTGTTCATTTTTCTTTGATCAAGAATGGCAACACTACTATTTAAATATTTATGCGTTAAAAATTAACTTAAAAAAATCAAAAATTTCATTTTTTTATTCCCTATCGTTTTCAAATTAGGCTTAAAAAAAGGCAAAATGTTGGTTTAAAAAGGCCTTCTACGATAGAAGTAGCTAGATATTTTGATACTTTTTATTCTGTCCTATGATCTAGTAATCTTGAATGACGACTAAGATGCCTTGATCAAGAAGGGGACTTGTTCGGTGAACAATCGTATAGGAGAAAATGGAGCACGTTGGGACTTTTATCAACAGTTAATTTTATTTTAAAACGAATTATGTATAAAGTATAAATGTTTCTGCATCAAATAAACCTTATAATAATCTGATATCTCACACAGGAAAAAAATTAAAAACAAAAGAAAAACAACTTCAAAGTAACCCAACCTGCCCCACACGATGGGGCAGATTGAGACACTAGTTTTCATCAAAAATACTTATAAAATTTTATATTTAATTGAAGAATAAAGCTTTATTTATAATGTTTCAGTTGAACATGAGATAATTAAAGTATTGAAACATATTAATAATTTTAATTGTAACACATGTTGTCATTAACATGTCTCGATCTTGTTTTCTCAAAATGGATATCGCATACTCGCTTGTGTCCTCAGCATTTTAAGTATGCCCCACAAATGCTAGAATGCTTTGTTTTCCAACAAACTTTAGCAATGACCACATTTAGGCTCGCCTGTAAGTTTCTAGGCCTATTTTGAGGAAACTTGCAATATGTAGGAAAATCAGCATTGCATGAACAGTTAAACTGATCACTACTGCCATTACACAAACCATTTATATTCTTTTCCTTTTGAAGGCTAATTTTCACTAATTTTACTAGTACATCTGCCTTATCCTCACTACTTGATGAAAATCCTAACATGATGTGTACTTTATTTTTCTTATGTAAGTTGCATAACAAAAAGGTTGATTCGGGTATATCTCTACTTTACAACGTAAATCGTATTAATAATGCTACTATGGTGTATGTCTCATAAAGGCTGTACTGCAATTTAATTTTTTAACGGTTTCAGATAAGTAAGCAAAGCAAAATGGAAAAGAGTTAAAGAAAAAAATAGATTATTGAAATAGTCCTGACTTTTTTAAAAAATGTTATTATTTTTTTCGCAATCTAAACAAAATTGTAGAATTAAACAGTACAATCATATGCATTAAAAAAAAACACTTTTTTGAAACACGATAAAAAAGGGTGCAAGAATTATTAAAATTAAATGTTTTTAAATTAATAATTATAAAAAATATCATCTGTAAATATTCTGTGCCATTTAAATGTTATATCAATTGTGAAAATTGCGATCATACACAAATTTAATGTTGACTTCTTAAAGTCAAAAATACTCTAATTAGTAAAAAAAATGTTGCATCATAAATACATATAAAAAATCACATTGCCATAGATTATGTAAAGAAAAAAATAGGTATATTTTTAAACCCAAGAAGCGTAAATTTATAATAAAAGAATGGCGTGTCCATTGCAAAGATTAATTTTATATTTTTGCAATATTATTGTTTAAATAGGTTTTAGACATAAATAATTCTGAAGCTAAAGAAATTTCGTTACGAGTAATTTAGAATGATGTGCAATTAATATTTTTTATGTTCCGTTAAAAAGCGAAGAACCAAACGATTGCAATTCAAATTATTTGAATATTTGGATTCAAGGCGTAATTTTAACCAATTGAAAACTCATGACAAGATTGGGTATTCCACTTGGAAAAAAATGAAGTTTGGGTTCGTTTCAATATGTAAATAGCCTCCCTAAGCAAATTTTATGTTCATCATTTAAAACTGAATTTTATTTCCAATCGTTCCTTATTCTATCTTCTACGACAATTTGTGGGGGATTTAGCACGGGATGTTTTTTTTTTACACGGCTGTACGTCTAAAAATGATTGCTGATGGATGGATGAAATGTATTTTTAATTATAATATGCATTTTTAAGTTTCACTAAATGTGTACATATTATAAAGTTTGTATAAATGCTATAGTTGACATTCGGCAAGAGTTCGTGAATGTTACGGAATATGTGCATAATATACTTAAAAGTGTTTTTAAAAGAACATATGCATTTTTACGCTAAACTACATTAAGTTTACTAAGAAATGTTTGTAGAATATAGATAAAATGATATACAAGGTCACGCAAAGAATTTGATAATGGTCATTTATGGATGATAATTTCTGACAATGTAGTTTAAGTAGTTTTAAGAGTGTTTTAGTTTGAAAGAAATATTAGATAAGAACTGGTATGCAATAAAGGTACTAGATAAACCACAGGCCGAAACAACAGTATTCAGATATCTTTCCATATTTTAGTATAAATTGCTGAAAGATAAATTTTAACTTGTTAAGTGCTTTCTTGATAAACAAAATGATCCCCCCTCTATATAGTATACATATCAATCGACAGATCAAATACAGGGTTATTTAAAATTATTGGAATACATATTATTCTATAGAAGGTAACAACTTATTTTCCGTAATAACGAAGTTTTGTTAAAGAATTCAAAAAGAGTTGAAAAGTGTTCCTTAATCTATGATAATCTGCACATGATTTTTCTTTCTTGTTTATAAGATTAATAGATTGGTATTGATATCGCTTTCTATTTAAAAAAAAATTACTTCTAAATTTCTACTTCTAATTACTTCTAAATTCTTCGTCTTACTACTTCTAAATTTAAAATATATTTTCATTTATTTATGGCTGAACAATAACGGAATGTATAGGATCCTACATCAAAAAGCAATAGATCATATTCCTACATGACATGACGAACGAAAATAGAAATTTATTTACACATGGCCTTGATTTTCTTTCAATAAAATATATTTTGGTACTCTAATCATTTTCCGATACTTATTTAATCTTATAATGCATTCAAAAGAATAACGTGACAATAAAATAAACGAAAAATCAGAAATTCCAAATTAAAATATTTTATTATGGTAAATTAAAACGGTTGATTTGAATGATAATTTTATTAATTTTCATTTAAAACACGTTAAACTAAAACAAAATAATAATTAATGTATTTTAAAGTGACGTATAAAATTCGTCATTTTTACTTTTAATGTACATTTGAAATTACACTAGTAGCGTGGTGGATTAGTGCTACTTTTTAACACTTTAATAAATCGTTATGTTGACGTGAAACAAATCTATAACTCTGTTAAATCGAATAGTTTAATGTTTATTTGGACGACTAAAATGATTCAGGGGGGATTTTATTGTATAGTTCAAAATAATGTTATAAATTAATTTGTTTTTCCTCTACAAAGGAGATTTAATTTATAAAAAAAATAAAATTTGTCTATTTTAATACATATGAATTTACAAAACTTTGTTTTACTCATTTTTTTTTACAGCAGAAGGAAAGACATTAGTTATTTAAAATATCCTGCGTTTAAACGGGGCAAAGAATTTCATGACTAGGAAATTGTTTGATATCAGTGTTTTCTTATAGCTAATCTTTTATTAAAGGCAACCGTACGAACCATGATATCTGACTACATGTAGATTAACTTTTTTAATTCTTTAACTAATTGTCTCTTTCTCCATCAGGGGCAAAAAAGACATGCGTCCACTATGAATATAGAGGCTCGGCTTTATTTAGATATATTTGACATAAAAATATTTTTTTTTAAAATTTCTTATGTCAGATTGCGACAAGGGAGGATTCATACAATTGTCTAGTGCAAGCTCGGGTTTAAATAATAGAAAAAGAGGGAAATGTATTTCTCTTTTAGCATCACTGCATAATTCTATGTATCAGGTTTTAAACGTATAAAAAGGAAAATGAACAATGAATAAGGTATTTGTACCCTATAAGGACAGGGCTCTCAATGTGGACACCCCTAATATTTTTAAAGGTAATAATTTTAATCGAGAGATGGCTCAACATTTTCTCGAAGAAAAGCAGGTGAAAAGATAATTAAGGCTGGAAATTGTAAAAAAGCGTGCTGTTCGCCATTTACGTTTATTTATAAAAAATAACTTACATGAATACAGAAAACTAACACATTTTAATAGATAACTAGGTACTACTAATAGATCGAACTTATTTTATGAGAATATATAATGAATAATAAAAATTACATGAGACGATCAAGCTTTAAATTTCCTTAAAAAGTTAAAATATCTTTACTAAGTTTTTTAGAAAAAGCTACGTGTATTTATTGTAAAGAACATTTAAAGACTGTTTAATATTTTTATGAAAAAGTAACAGGTGTTTTGTTCGTTGCATTAACATTTGTGCTTGTATTAGACATTTGTATTCTAAATAGTTCTTCAATACACAAAATAATATAATTAAATTTGCGAAATAAAATTTCTTCATAAGATATATTTTATTCGACATTTTATTCCAATTAGAATAGAATTTACTAATGCTGAAAAAATGCACTTATATTTTTATGGCTTACAATACATATTCTGCAGATAGTTTTAAGTAATTTGATTTTTGTATTAGCAATTTTAGTTTCTGCTTTACATTTAGCAAACGAGAAAAAAAATGTAGAGATTGAAAGGATTTTGTTATTGAATTTGTTGTAATTAGTAACAAAGCGGAATAGAACTGTAGTTTTAAATGAAAATAAAAATGTCCGTTCCTAGAAAAGAATATTGGAGATACTGTTATATTGGTGTCCTCTATTTCATTAATAACGCATTCCCTACGCAATTATTCGTATTACATTGAAAAACTTAGCACTGAAATAATGGAATATTTTTGTATGTATTTCACCAATATTTCCAAAATTTAAACGCTTACACTGTAAAAAAATAATCTGCAAAAGTACTAAACCTTTTTTAGAAAACTCGGATTCCAAGAACTTTTCCTGTAACGGTAACAGCAAAAATTCAAGTTTCAGAATCGATTACATGAATTTTTCCTGTTATCGTTACATGAAAAGTTCTTAGAATCCCAGTTTCCTATTAAACGTTTAGTACCTTCACAGAATTTGTTTTACAGTGTAATATCAAGAGGAATACTTCTCACAAATCAACGTCTATTATTAAGGAAAATAAAGATTTATCTCTATTTTAGGGATAAATATACATAAAATTCTTCAAAGATATTTTTAAAACAAAAATTTTAATTTATCATACTTACTAAAATAATTGTAATACACTGTAAAAAAAAGTCTGTGAAGGTACTAAACATTTTCTTGGAAACTGGGATTCCAAGAACTTTTCATGTAACGATAACAGGAAAAATTCATGTAATCGATTTTGAAACTTAAATTTTTGTTGTTACTGTTACAGGAAAAGTTCTTGGAATCCCAGTTTCCTAGAAAAGGTTTAGTACCTTTGCAGATTTTTTTTACAGTGTATAAAACAGATAACACGAATCGGGACTAATGCACCGATAGTATGTTGAATCATTTAATAATAGCTTTTATCTTTTATTGGAATTTTTTTCCTATATTTACAAAGAAATCATTACGGGTAATCGTCTCGGTTTATTCCATCTAATTTCGTTTGCCTTCGAATGAGAGAGATTTGTTTTTATGTAATGCAATTATCAATAAAAATCCTATTTTGCCTACTTTTTGTTTTAAAAACAGCACGATTTAAAAATCATGTTACCCATTTTAAAACTTAAATGAGAAGGCATTCTTTTTAGCAGACGGTGTACACACAAAAAGGACAGTTCATTTTAAGATTACTGTCACCCAGATTATATAATTATTATTTTTTATGAGTTATGGGAAAATAAGCAAATTTTAATCCTAACTGTAATTTAATCTATTAATTATAAATTTATATATTTTTTTAAAGCATTTAATTTTTCTCTTATATTTTTTCCTTTTTTTAAAATTGAGTAGTAAAAATTAGTAATAGCTAAATTTATACTTTTTAACGATGGCTCTTTACAACATAAGATTTCGCAATTAAATAGACTGTATGTGAAATTGTTGTCAACTTGATAACCCATAAAACCTGCTCTTCTGTTTAGCAAATTTTTATCTTCTAATAAATTTGTCAGTAAATTCTGGTGTAAGATTCATAATTTCATTATTTAAAAAATAGAATTACTCCCGTTTGAAAAGTTTAAAATATATAACATAGTGGATTATTCATGTTCGGTTATTCGGTTAGTTTATTATTTAAAATATGAAAAGTGATTTTTATGCTGGATATAGGAGTAATTCAGACGATTTCAGCAATTTTCTTTAACTCTCGATTTATGAATAAATTGTAGGTACCAAAATTGATCACCTGCACGAAAACCTCAATTAAAGTGTTATATGAATGACAGCGGGCTTTATTATAGTAATAGTAAGAATCTATGTAACAATAAAAAAGTGGCAGTTTTACTACTCATTATAATTACACAAAATTTAATGCTTACATATAAAATTTTCCATTTGAATTCTCAATTGTTGCTTTTAAAATTCATGTGGAAACAAGATCAGAGATAATTAATTTATGCAAAATATTCACATCAGTATCTGTAAATTTTTATTAACTTTCAGTATTGCCTTATCCTTGGGCAGATGCTCTTTTTTCAGATTCTGTTGTCGCTTCTGTCCGTGGTAACAAAAGGCTAACTGAGAAGTCAGAATGGCTGAATTTGCGGAAGTCCTATTTAGGCTCTTATTTGAGTCACTTCGTCTGTAACTCCACACGCGCCGACAGTATCAAATAGTATCTCGGATTTGAGCACAGTCCTGGTCAAAAGCAGGAAGAAAATTCGAATTTAGATGTGTGCTAAAAACACTTGATAACATGATACTCAAAGAGAAAAATCGAGGTATTACAAATTAGGTAATTCTACTTGTATATAATTATCTAGTAATAATGGTTTCACTTTACGTTCAACAGAAATTAGTGTAAAATTTCCGAGATGTGTACATTTAAACTACATATTGTGGGTATAAGTTGATACACATACATCAGGTTCTAAAAATTTCATGAAAACAATTTGCTTGTTTTTATGAGTTACTTATTTTGCTTCATTAAAAAATGGCATGTTTATTTGACTCTGAAAAACAGGAATGCTGGCAGATATGTATATGGAATTGAATAGTGAATTAAAAAATACCTTTTATAATCGATAAATTGTGAAACAATTGAAGATAGTTAAAAAAAAAACAGCTTAAAGTAATGATATAATAATTTAACATGTTGTACTTATTTTTATTAATACATGTTTATAGATTCTTCCTTTTGTACGTGTCTAAAATATTTTATGTTATACATTTGAACATGTGTATAATTTTGAATGACTCATCTCATATTAATCATATTAATGAGAGCTAATTATAGTTTCTCAAGTTTTGTTTGCCAATTACAGTTTTTATTTTATTCTAGTTTAAAATAATTCTGAAAATTAATCTAATTAATATATATATATATATATATATATATATATATATATATATACATATTGTATAAAGTTCACTTGCAGTATTTCTGTTTCTTTCCTTCTTAATTTCCACAAACGTTTTTATTAAAATGCTTAACTTTATTATCTTGAAACAATGTGAAAGTTAAATGTTCTTTGAAATACATTTGAGGTAACTTAAATTACTTTTACCATCAAACAGTTTTCAAACGAATATATAAATTCAAATGTAGTGAAAATATAAAAATGAATTTTCCATGAAACTATTATGACATATATTTTATCTTTTTTATAAATTCTGTTAAGCCAAAATCACGAAAAAAAGACATAATTTAGACTTTAAATGCATTGGAGAATTGAGACGAAATGATGAAAAATTATAAGCGATCTAAAATGAAATTAAAATATGGGTCAATCCAGATCAAACCAACCAATGGACAAAATTTCAGGTCTTTGGATTTTGTTAATTTTTGGCTCAGATGTTGTACAAAAATAGTAGATAAAAAATGCAAATTTGCAGATATTTTTAACCGTTTGTTTTTGAGTTATTAATTTTTGAAATTTTAAAAATTTAATGAAATTTGTATTTTTTGGTGTTCTTTAATTTGCTATAACTTTGGAACTATTTGACCTAAAGAGTTGAAATTTAAGTCATTGTTTTCAGTTTTTTATGCTTTTTCATAGGATATATAACATGACCAAATTATTTTTTAAAAAATATTTTTTATGTAAAAAATTTATATAAAATTTTTAAAAATTCAAAATCGGAATTTTTGATTTTGTTTTAAAAAATATATTATATTTACCACCCTTTTAGCAACTTTTGGGCCAAATTTCATGATGGAACTCTTATGGTATCATAAAGAAAAAAATTGTTTTCTATATCAATGATCGGCCAATTTCTGTAAAAAAATCTCATTATATTTTGTTAAAAAGCAAATTCACTATAAAAGGTAGTCTATTTTTGTTTCCAATGTTCATATTTCTCATTTATGCAAGTCAAGTTCAATTATCAAATAAAATTTTAGTATATAATTCACTAGGTTTTATTATTTTGTTAAACACATAACAGTAAAAATTAAAAGTAATCAAGACAATTAATATTTTGCGTAATTGACAAGCTAAATACTTTTTAATTTATTTTGTTGGAATTTAAATAGAATGTTTTTTTTATTATTCTTAATTTAATATTACTTTTAATTAAATTTTGTTTAAAAAATGAATAAGTTGGTAATAAATGAGTTAACGAAAGAAAATCTCAAAGAAGTGTTCAACAATACAAATTATGCTCCTGAAGTTGAATGCTTTAACAATCACAATGAGTCACACTCAAACAGTAGCATGTTTGTTTTCTACTGAAACCTGCATGCCTTTCCTACAAGGCTTTTGAAATCGCCAGTGTTCTCTAAGATCTTCTGTAGTGGCACACTATCTCAAGTCTGTTTGTTTATAACTTGAGAACTGCTGTTTGTTTATAACTTGTATTGTACAATTTAGTTTTTTTTTACTATTATTTCATTGAGTTGAATGCGGATTTGTGTTATAAAATATTAAAAGGGAAGTGTCTTTAAACTGAAAATGGATAAAAAATGAAATAAATTTTGTTGTCATCCATTCAAAAAGCAAGAACACTAGGTCAGTAAAAATTTAAGAAATGTTACATTGTGAATGACAACATTAAAATATGGCATTGAAAAAGGCGTGAAAATCTGCACTCATTGCCGCTTACAATTAGGTAAGGAAAAGTATCCCTCAAATTGTGGAAATGACATTGATACTAATTTTTCAGACATTCCAAATGATGACAATCCAAAACCAGGTTGTAGTAAGGATGACCCTGAATTCATGGTTGTGGAATCTGGTTTTGATAATTTGAATGCATCATTAACATCTATTGGAGAGTCACATATTATTAAAAGTAAATGTAAAAGTAGTGAAAGGTACTTCTTTGAAGAAATTGTGGGGTATGTTGCTTGTGCCTTGTGAGAATGAGTGGTGGGTGGCATGTGTTTTTACAAAAGATCAGGTCGAAGAAGATGTTAAAGTTTCTTTCTTTCATCCAAGCGGACCATCTCTGTCATTCACTTATCCTAGAAAATCAGACATTTTGACAATACCAAAATACTTCATTTTATGCAAACTACGTCCAATCACTGCAAAAGGCAGAACATCACAGTACCCAAAGAAATTGAGCTCCACTGTGCCAAACTGAGTGTACGTAATTTGTTAAAAAAATGATTTATTTATTAAATATCTAAAATTTATTATTTGTCTTTTAATAAAACAAACTATTCTTAAAGTTTTCCAATTTTTATTTGCTTCCATGTAAGTAACACTTCTGGCTAAACTGTGCAGCATACCTTAAAGTATTTTTTATTACAGATTTACATGAACATTGATACAGAAAATATTTTTTTTCTGTATGACACCATAGGAGTTCCATCATAAAATTTGGCATAAAAGTTGCTAAAAGGGTATTAAACATAATATAATTTTTTAAAAAAATCAAAAGTTCCGATTTTGAATTTTTTTAAAATTTATATATTTTTTTACAAAAAAAAATATGTAATTTGGTCATGTTATATATCTTATGAAACACCATAAAAAATTGAAAAAAATGATGCAAATTTTATTTCTCTAGATCAAATAGTTTGGAAGTTATAGCCGATTAAAGATTACAAGACTATACAAATTTTGTAAAATTTTCAAAATTTCAAAAATTTATAACTTTAAAACGAATTGTCGAAAAAAAATTTACCTTCACAGTTTTAATCTCGTAAGTAAGTACAATAAACTGGTAAAAAACCAGAACAATCTAAAACATTAACATAAAAAAATATTTTTTATTGGTTGATTTCACATGGAATTACTCATATCTGTCTTATATTTTAACTGTGTGACTTGAATGAATATAGCTATTGATTTTTTTTTTGGAACTAAATGACGATAGCAACAATAGAAGAGATTCCACACTGTAAAAAATATCTGTAAAGGTACTACACTTTATCTAGGAAACTGGGATTCCAAGAACTTTTCCTGTAACGGTAACAACAAAAATTCAAGTTTTAGAATCGGTTACATGGATTTTTTCTGTTAACGTTACTTGAAAAGTTCTTGGAATCTCAGTTTCCTAGAAAATGTTTAGTACCTTTACAGATTTTTTCTTTACATTGCAGTTTAGGACCTTTTATAAAATTAAGAAAAAAAAACGTTATCTAATCGAAACGTGTTATCAATATTTAAAATTTAATGCCAAAATTTTAAGTCATGTACAGGGTTATTATATGTTTCATGAAATGGATACTCATTCAAAGAAAATTTGCTTGAATTATATCAGAAAATATTTATTTTAAAATGTGATTACACTGTAAAAAAATTCTGTGAAGGTACTAAACTTTTTCTAGGAAACTGGGATTCCAAGACCTTTTCCTGTAACGGTAACAGCAAAAATTCAAGTTTCAGAATCGGTTGCCTGGATTTTTCTTGTTACCGTTGCATGAAAAGTTCTTGGAATCCCAGTTTCCTAGAAAATGTTTAGTACCTTTACAGAATTTTTTTTACAGTTTAGTAAGTCCTTCTCCACAAAAAGATTCTAAAAAATGAAGATAAATAGATACATAAAGTCTGTCAATTGCGTATATGTACTTTATTATACATTGTTTATGGTTGAAATGTATAATTAGAATACAAGTAATTACAATGATACCATTATAACCTTATATTAGTCGTGAAACTTTCTATTTTATTTTTCTAACTGTTTTATTTTTTATGTTCTGACTATGTCAGCACCTCACCAATGCCACTGTAAAAAAAATTCTGTAAAGGTATTAAACATTTTCTAGGAAACTTGGATTCCAAGAACTTTTCATGTAACGGTAACAGGAAAAACCCATGTAACCGATTCTAAAACTTGAACTTTTGCTGTTACCGTTACAGGAAAAGTTCTAGGAATCCCAGTTTCCAAGAAAAAGTTTAGTACCTTTACAGAATTTTTTTTACCGTGTAGCTGAGAAGTTATGTTCTCGAAACTGATAGGCGAAAGATGCTGGGTTCAAACCCCATCGCGGCCGTTGATCTAATCGTTCGGAGGTTTCCCTGATTTTATTGAAACTTATTTCTTGCGTAAATAATGGGTAGGTTCCATTAGAAATATTCCCCATGGAGAGTACCCAGCCTTAGGGCCTATATCTCATGTGCTTATAGCTGGCTGTCACAAATACAATAAACCAACATGATTATGTCGGAAACTTTAAATTTTGTGTATTTACAGCAGAACGTCTTGTGATACACGACAAATCATACAAATTTCAAAAACTCTGTTATTTTAATTAAATAAAATTTTTCAATGTCATCCATTCATTATTGAGATTTAAGTGTTGAGATCAGGTCGAGCATCAAGAAAATGACAATAATTTGACCATAACTAAAAGCTCTGTGATTTCAAAAACAATTAATGGAATAGATTATATTTTTCTATAAATTACTAATTGTTAAAAGCGTTCAAAAATACATTTAGAAATATTAATTAGTTAATTTTTAATGACAAAACTAACGTTTTAAAAATCTGAATTTTCAAATGTGCATTTTGCGCGCAAGTTTTTAAAATTCAACTGCAGATATATATTTAATATTGCATTTATATATACTTATACTACTGTGTTTCACACTGAACCTTAATTTATCCGGAATTTTATCTTTTTTTAATCTATTTAATATATCTGTGGCTTCCGGTAATAACCATGTAAGGCACATTTTTAATATTTTGAATAATTAACATTTAAAGTTTTCAAAAATGTCTTTTTATCATTACTTTTATAAAATCGATTAGAAATTAATAATTTTAACTACATTGAATTAGGATGTATTTACCCGATTATTACTGTTTTTTTTTTCAATTTTTAAATGAAACTTTATAGTCGCCCTTTGACGGAAAGTATTCGATTTTCATTTTTCAGTACTATGGCAAATGAAAGTACCCTTTTAAAGCTACATTTTCCCAAATTATCTCTTTTTTTAATGTGCCTTACCTGGTTATTCCCGGGAGATCCAGATATAGGCGTATTTGTTTTACTACATTTAATAAATATGATTTTTAAAGCCATTAATTCTGCAAATGAATTTGTATATACTTTTAAATTTAGGCTCAGTGTAAGATATCGTATTTCTGATTTAAAAAAAAATAAAATAAATAAAGAAGTAACTAAAATAAAATAAAATAAAATAAAATAACAATAGAATTTCGGATTTTTTCATTTTAAAATTGATAAAATGAACACCCTCCTTTCAAAATTATTTTTAAATTAAACTTATTGCTGCTGTAATCTATGTAAGTATTGAATAATTATAAATTAACAATTTGGATTAAATAATTAACCCTAGAAAGGCTGTAAGCTTACATTCTGACAGCTGCCATATGAATGTATTTCGATTCAAACAAGAATCAGTTTTCTAATATAAGTTCAAAATACACAAAAGAGAATAAAAACGTAAAAATAATTAGAGAAAGAGTTAAACTGTTTTGAATCAAAATTCTGGTATAGTATAATACTATACAACTGATTAAATTCCTGGCTTTTCTATTGTTAAGGATAAGTTGTTTGCAAATTACATTAAACCACACCCTGTGTGCGGTCTGCGATCACATTTAACTTCTTGTTTCAAATAGTGCTGTCATTATCCCTTGAATAATACATAAGTTATACTGAATATTCCCTTAATTATTCTAAGAACGAAGACTTGTCTTTAACCTTTGACTCGAAATGTAAATTTACTAATAATAAAACATCAAGAGAATTCGTTTATATCAAGCTAATAACACATACATATGTAAATTTAAATATAGATATATATAGATATAGATATAGATACAGATAAATACATATAGGAATATTAATGAATAAAAAAAGTCAAGTAAGTTAAATTTAGCTACTTACGGTCACGCTAAAATATATTTATTCATGATAATAATATAGGGGGACCTGGGGCACATTGATACTTGGGGCACATTGATACACCCCCTGTACAGCACACAGGGTCATTACAAGAAGTTTCACAACAGCTCCAAAAGGTGATACTAGTGAAATTAACTACATACAGAAAGTTTTAGAATGATTCAATAGTTTGATGAAACGGGATGGGTGATTAATTGTTTTTGTAGGTCAAAAGTAAATTTGAGTTGTACAATTGAAATGGTTTTATACAACTGCTCCAGTATTTTAAACCGAAAAGAATACCCTCCCTGGCAAGTAAATCTACTCTTTTCAGTTCCTCATTCTTTATTGTTAGATAAATTATGAAGTGTTGGATTTGCGACACATTTTATTCAAAATGGCTGTATGGGGCACATTGATACAGTCTTTGTCGGGGCACATTGATACATCCTAAATCCTTTTCTAGTTCATTTTCCATTACTTTTTATTTTTTTACCATACACTCTTTAATTCAACCATTTTTCGTCAAAAATTTCTACTATTAGTTTTTATTGAAGTGAAATAGCTCTAATTTCTTTATATTAGAACATTTTATAGAATTTTTGCAAACAGAAGATGTGCAAACTTATACAATATCTAGTGCTAGTAGAATAATCAAAAGAAATGTACGGCAGCCTGGCAAATCTCAAATTTATATCGATTCTCCAGAGAAAAAAGTATTATCGACATGTGAAATGTTAAGTAAGAGAAACAAGCTGCAGAATTATATTATGATCATAAATTTTAATATAATTATCCTTTATTTTCTGTTTGTAAACCGATTTATAAACAGAAAACCTGGTAATTCTTCCATCTTTCCTAAGAAAGAAGATAATTCTGGGGTTAAAGTGCCAGATATAACGAAGTTACCACAGCCAACAAACAGACAAGGAACAGCCAGAACATCAGGTCATTATACATTTCATTTTGATTGCTTTAATATCGCTTACAAATAAATTGTGTGCGATTTTAATGTCTATAAATATATATAAAATTGTTTGCTAACTATTTTTCTATGAAAAATATGCATTGGTGTTATTTTGCCTCCATTTTTCCCAGACGTGTCAAAGTGTATCAATCTGTCCGGGGGATGAGGCACATTGATACAAATTACTTATTTTTATTTTTTTTTAAATTGCATGCAAAAATAATACGTAAAACAACGATTGTACATTTTTATAACACACCACACAGGTTTTGCTGACATCCCATAGAAAAATAACTTGAAATTTCTGCTTTCTAGACATGTTTTTTTTTTTTTTTTTTGAAAAAAGCTGTATCAATGTCCTCCAGTTCCCCCTAATATTTAAATATAAGTAACGTATGTTATTTCAGAGCATAGAATGCATATTAGAAAATCATGGCAGAAATATTAGTTTGAATTTATCCTGTAAACTATTTTTGAAATATAGTGTATTCTTTTTAGAGTATGGAATTTTAAATATGCATGGAATTTTTATATAATTTCAGCTTTGAATCTTTTCTTTTAATATGCATGTATTTTAAATAAATCCTAAAATTTACCTAAAAATATTATCACATGGTATAAAATCACTACACATAAGTTCTTTCATTGCGCTTTTATTAATATAAATCGCTCATTTAATAGTATTAAAGAAGGATTTTTTTTAAATCACTTCTTTGATATTTTTAAATACGATTTTTCTTATTTTACTTAAGGAGATCGAAAATACACGAAATACTCTAAACTAACGATAATACTCTAAACTCGTGATCTTAATATCTCCGAATGATTTTAAAGATTTTTTTCACATTTCTTTAGTCTCATGATAAATTTAAAATTTTTAAAATATATAATTTCATTTCATTATATAAAAAAATACGTTATCAAAATCTTCATACGATACACATATATATTTCATATTTCTAAAGAGCAAATTTCATAAACATAAAGACTATTAATGGTTCCAGAGAAAATTCTTCTTTTACGGCATCATACTTTGTATAGTTAGGGCATCATTGTTAATAAGGCACATAAAAAACTTTTTTGGGATTGCTATTTGTGTATCTTTGCCGGAGTTTGCAAATATTTTAATACAAATTTTTTCATGTTTTAACATAGCTAAGTATCTTTTAATTTTACTATGTACGGCGTGTACAGGTAATAGGTAAAATATATAGTTACGTGCAAAATAAATAAAATGTTTGCTAACAGTTTATGCTTTTAAGAATCTTCTAAAAGAGCCATTTTATATGGATTTATATAAAAATTCATTATAAAAACATTATTATAACACTGTGATAAAAACATGCATATTAAAATTACATTCATTAACGAATGAAAAAAAAATCAATGAAAATTGTTTGAAGCGATAGCTAAACCTCACATTCTTAGTCTGCAGGTAAAATAAAATATTAATCAAATGGAGTAATTGCACTTGAGAAGTTAATACACCGAAACCATATCTTGACCACAAAGAAAAAAAATAACCAAGTATAAGAAAACAACAAACAAAAGTTAATAAAGATTATGAAAAGAATAATCATGAAACTATAGAATTAATTAGAATTTGTTTATTTTAACGAATTAAAATTTTATTCTTTAACAGAAGAAAAAAGATGCAACAAATAAATGTTAATATTTAAATGTATATTAAAACAGAAGTGCTACTATTTTTTGATTGAAATAATATACTTAAATATGTAAAGAAAAAATAAACTTGAACAATCTACCGAATAATAAGTAAATAATAAATATCAAATAAATATCATAAAAAAACGAAATATTTAAGAAATTATAATTTTGGTAAAATCTCATGCATTTTATTTAATCTCAAATAAAAAAGAAAAAGAACTAACAGTCATACGACAAGAAATTTTTTCGACATGGTTTAATATTTTTAGGTATAATAAAACCAAATTGACACTATGTGTTGATAAAAATATGACACCTTGGTGTTTTATTTTTGTTTTTAATATAATTAAATAAAAATAAACGGTCGTAACCTCCAATGAAATGTTTGCAATAAGAATATTGCAATAATATAATATATTTGCAATAACATAAACTAATGTAAAACGGTTTAATATTCTTTACAGTATGATGAGACCAGAATTAAATGGTATTTAAAAACTACTAAAATTTAAAATATAGAAATCATAACTGTTTTTGTTTAATTTTGAATAATATGATACAAGAAACTCTATTTAAAAAAGCATAAAATACACATTTAAAAAAATATGTTTTTATATTTTAAAACAAAAAAAAAACTTTAAATACAAAAAAACAAAAAAAAAACCATGCACACAAACACAGAAAAGAAAAATGAAATATTTAGTGAGAACATAGAAAACAATCGTAATAAAATGAAACTAATATTTTGAAATGGTATATAATTTAACCATTTTAAATTATTTATAATGAAACCGAAAATTTAGATATCATAGATAACTGAAAATTGTAAAATAAATGTTGAATTGTTATTGAGAAAATGAAAGTTAAAAATAATTAAAGTATAAAACAAAATATAAAATTATCATGTAATGCAAAGTCGTCAAAAAACAATAAATATCAAGTAATATGCAATATAATAATACAATAATATAATGCAACCCATGTTAAACCAGTCTTTATTATTTTTATCAAGATCCCAATCATTATTTTTATAATTGAGGAATTTCAAAATTCGCTTTATCCAAAAATTCAAATTTTGCTTTCAATACTCAAAAACTGCTTTCAGTAGTTTTCATTCTAAACCAAGATATTTTTTTACGACAGTAGTGAAAGTCATGTCCAGAATTTATTTCAGTCTCTTTTTATTAATGCGGTATTCGTGTATGTTGCTGAACTCGTAACATGTACGAAGAAATTTTGGTGCACTACAAGTACGGCGTATTCTCCAGACCCTTATTGTTTGTTGTTATTTTTAATGTTTCAATTAAAATATCCACAACAAAATACTATCTACATATTTTTGAGAATGCGTATTTGCAATACAAGTTAAGTTTATATCTTTTATAAAAATATGAATGCAGCGTATTGGAATTTAAATCAATATTACAAATTTTTGCTCAAAACTCCCTTGAAAATGAGCTTTGTTCCTAATGGATGAATAATATCATGTTTTACTTTATTTTTATAGGTTATCCTGTCACACAATTGCATGACGAACGACTTAATGGCAAAAGATTAAAGTTTGGATGAAGTACATAAAAAATGACGCAACTATAAGTCAGCGCAAAATTTTTGCAATAAATATACATATATTCACATTTTATGCAATGCTGAAGTTATTTTGAAAATTTCTTAACACATTCATAAAACAATATTTGGATGCATTCTAAGCGTACAGGTGTTTGACAGCAATAAACGACAATTTAAAACGATTTTTTCCATAACAATACTAACATATTTTTTTTAAATCACCAGTCACATTGCTATCGGATTCAGAAATTTGGCATTCAGAAGAATGCGTACTTTGATAGTGTGGTGGTTACTCGATAACCCCTGCCATATTTTTATTTTAGTTCAATTGTATCAACTATTTTATTAGCCATCATTCCTTTTTTCATTAATGTTCTCATTTTAAATATTATTTCGATTTCGTCTTTTTGATGCCTTCTCCTGTAAATATTTCTTCCTTACGTAGCTTATCGAATGTTCTAAAACGGTAAAATCTTGTTTGAATTCATTCCTTCCGGTTTAAAAATCTTCTAGAAGCTTCTCCAACGTTCTACGGGTCGTTACTTCCGTTTAATCAAGCCCTCCCCTTGGCCTATGAAATTAAATTCTACAGGTGACGTGATTTAAGCAATTAGGTGCCTGGCCACCTTTTTGGCTTTCCTTCTTTAAGAGTATTATCATTTTTTCCTATTAAATTCATATTTCCCTATACATTTGTACGGAGCTTGGCTTTTCTCTCTCACTTCGCTCATTCTAACTGTGCCAACTTGGCGTGTTGCGAGGTTACAGCAACCCTTTCTCTGCACTCCTCTCTGTGACGGCCATTAGTTAGTTGAGTGGAGGTTTTGCAGTGCGTAAGACACCTCTATCTACTCCGGCCTTATCCTTCTGGTGATTTGTCGGCCGTTATAAAAGTTCGTATAAGCTGCCGTGAACACGATGCAATCTATTGTGCATTTATACAATATTGATGGAACGTTCTGGTGTTATATTAACCATGATGCTTCTATGTCTTCTTTTTCATTTCATATTATTTACGAAAATCATATTCTTGAAAATTTGATGAAGAAATAATTATTATTCTCGCATAAAAAAATGAAATTTCGATTTTGGTGGATTTGCTTTTTAAAATGAAATGTATTTATAATTAAAAAAAAATGGCATCCCCAGGAGAAATAGAGAGATCTCACCAGAAGTATATTTTTCCTTTTATGATTGAAGATTTTTGCAAATTTATGTCTGATCTATAATATCAAGATAGATCGTTCTTAATATGTGTTTTCATAACGAAAAAATTATTTATGAAATACTATGGCATTATTCTTCTTCATATATAAAGAAAATATAAATAAAGTTTTCTTCTTCAATGTACAACAATCGTCTCAAATGATTTTTCTTCTTCATGTTATCTCACTCATCATTCGTCAAGACTCAGGTAATATCTTTTCATTTTATTTTTCTTCTCTCAAGTGTTTGACTTTATATTATTATCAAAAACTTCGTTGGGTATTTTGCTGGCCCTCATTCAGCACATTGTAGTAAATACCACTATGATCATTGGCCTATATGATGGAACGAAAGCTACAAGCGTTCCCATCCACTTTCTATACACAACAGTCAATGTTCTTTAGTACCTTGAAAACACAACAATCTTTTTTCTTTGGTGCCGTGTTTCCTTGTGAACCAATATTCTTTTTTTGGCACCATGTACTTCCTTGAATCAATTAATATTCTTCTAGACATGACAATTATTAAATAATATTATGATTTGTTCATCTAAATATGTTTAATTGAAAAGTAAATTTCGTTTTCAATATCTGTGTTCTTCATACAGTTATCAATATTTTATGATGATTCTTTATTGAAAGAGGTGTAATAAATGATTATATAATATATTTTGATTTTGTGCTAAAAATAATTTTTGAGAACAGAAAATTCTATATGTTATTTAATAAAGCAGGTGTGTCACAGTACATGAATAATATAATTTAGTGATATTTTTTTGTCTTGATATATTTTATAATTGATATCATATAATATTTAACGAAGGTGCTGGTCAAAATTACTCATTATTTTTGTATAAATTGTTCTCTTCTTTTCATAAATATAAGAACATATGTATTGCAAGATATGATAAAAAAAATTTGGGTCTTATATTCTTGATCCCATGCTAGGAGAGATATGTTCCAATTTTTTCTTCTTTTCGTCATACATTTTTTTTTAACATATAAAAATGGTGCATAACGTAAATGAAATTCCTCATTATTTTAGATAATGTGTCAATTTATATATTGTTTATTATATGACCAGTCTATAACCAAATTTAACCTGTCATTTATTGGACATTTACTTTAAATATCTCATCATGCCTCCTAAACCAAAGTTAAACATTGCAATACAGCCGTTTGATGGCAATCCACAGACTGTAGAATTTTTCTTTGATCAATTATCTGACCTACAAGAGTTAAATAATTTTTCTGACAAAGAACTTTTTGTTCTTTTCAAATCAAAGCTTGAAGGTAGTGCCTTACTTTTTTTTCTTGAAGCACAGTCTCAGTTCAAGAACACTAATTTCCAAGCCATTCGTAAAGCTTTTATAGACTATTTTTTACCCTCAAAAAAAGCTATTTCTCTCAAATCCTTGCAAAATTTAAAGTTAGATTCAAATGAATCAGTCAAAAATTTTGCATTTCGTCTTGATAAGCAGCTTCGCCTGGCATATCCCAAATTAGATTCTGCTGCTCTAAATTCACTAAAATTCACTCATTTTCTTGAGGCTTTGCCTAAACAAATTAAGAGAAAGATTCTAGAAGAAAACATTTCCTCATTTGATTTAGCTCTTGAACGAGCAAATTTTCTTCAAGATATATATGATTCTCCTCCTAAAAAATCTTATGAGAATTATGATCAAGTTTATTGTTTGGATAGTGAAAAAGGTCATGATAATTCTATGGCTTCTAGTAATGTGCTCCATAAGACTCCTATAAAACATACGAAGGATAAAATTTATGTCAATTCTCAAACTACCTTCTCACCATCTCAAACTCAAAAAGAAAATTCTCATACTTATCGTAATTTTAAAACAAAAGCTAGAACATATTCACCTTCTCTAAATAGACAAGAGGCTACAGATAAACATAAAAATAATTTTCGTCAACAAAGGTCATATCGAAAACGTCCTTTTTATCAACCCACCTTCGACAAATTTTCTCACAAAAAAAAACTCTGCATCCTTTTATCACAAACAAAACGTTTTGCAATGTGCGTTTTGCGGAAAATTCAATCATCGTATGGACACATGCTACAAATTTAAAAATCTTATCAATTCTTCTAACCAAAATTCTTCATCTTAATTTTCGTCTAATTCTCACAGAAGGAAGAACTACACCTCTTCTTTTGAAAATAAAAATAGTGTCTATCATTTAAACGAATAAGGGAGACTGGTTCTACTGACCGCCTTCTCTCTCATAATTTTCATTCAGGGTCAGTACACTTTAGTGACAAAAACAAACGTCACTTTGACAAGGACTCGTCAGTCACCTTAGTATCATCTACTGCTGTACAGACATCCCCTGTAACACCTAAACTTAATAAATCTTCATGTTCTCATAATTCTACGACATCCAAACAAGCTTTTGAAATTGATGATGATGTACAAGAAAGACACGTCATCTGCAGTTCCTTTGATAATTCTTATGCTCTACCATGCATCTCGATAAATATACAACATAATGAAATCTCAACTTTAATTGATACTGGCTCAAGTTTGTCCCTTTTGGATCAAGAATGCTTTAATAGCATTAAATCCAGAATTCACTATAAATTCTTATCCAGAAATGTGTCAGTGTCAACTATAAATTCTAAAGTCTTTTTCAAAGGATGCATCGAAATAGCATTTAAAATCGACAAATATTTTTTCCATCATGTCTTTTACCTTACAAAGATACAAAATGTCAACTTTCAAGCCATTCTTGGGTTTGAGTTCATCAATAAACATTCTATAACCATTTCTCCAACTTTTAAATCTATATTAATTAAAGATAAACATATCCCTTTTCACAGTCATAATGAATCTCCTACTTGCTATTTCATGAATTCTGAATGTACTTATGACAATTTAAATGTACCATATTCTTTAGATGCACACAAAATGCCTTGTTATGAAAATTCTATACCAAATAATCTAAGTGATGGTACTTATATTGATGATGTATATGGAAATTCTGGTGACACCAATTTACAATTAGTCAGTAATTATGCAACTTATCCCTACAATTATAATTTCCAAAATAATGATTTTCTTATAAATAGTGTTGCTAATACTGCTATGAATTATCATAATCCCTATATGGATGGTAATTTTACTTATTTTCCTAACTATTTTCCAACTGATTTTGGTAATGTTGTGAACTACTTATCTACTAATAATAATATGCCTGACAAAAATTTTACATCTGAAAGTGCTAATGATGTTAGTTATGTTGATGAAAAGCAAACTCATTTAAATATTGGTAATAAAATTTTGGTGAATTCCAACATGGTACAAACACTTAATAGAGAATTAATCCCTCCTAATTCTTTTGTTTATTTACATGTCAAGTACATGAATCCTCCATCTGAATATTTTATTTTTAAACCAGCTTTAAAAAATAAAGGTCTTGTTTTACATGAATCACTGCATTCTAACTCTTCAATTCAAAATAATTTATTTTTGGTTGTATGTCAGAATATATCAAAGCTGGACATTCATTTAAATAAAAATTCAATTATTGGCGAATGCATTAATGTAGTTGAGAAGGATATTGAGGAATACTCTTTTGATTTAGATTTTGAAAATGAATATTGCAATTTAATTTTACCATCTGAAGAAATTAAAAGAAAACGTGTTCAAGAACTGTCTCCAAATGATTTTGACCTAAAACACTTACCTCCTCATGAAAAAGACTCTTTAACAAAATTATTATGTAGTAAAGCTCTAGCTTTTTCCAAATCTCTGGACACTTTAGGTCATACCGACCTGGTTAATCCTCAATTTTCAATGTTAAATTCTCATCCAGTGAAAACTCTACCTTTTCCTGTGCCACAGGCACTCGAGCAAGAAGCTCTTGACCAAATTAATCAAATGCTAAATGCTGGTATTATTGAAAGATCAAATTCATCTTGGGCGTGTCCTATGCTTCTTGTTAAAAAGAAGAGAACAGATATGTCGAAGCCTCAAAAATATCGTTTGGCTCTTGATTTAAGATTGCTAAATTCTATTATTATCCCATCTTCATATCCTCTTCCAAGAATTCAGAATCTATTGGTGCAATTATCAAAATTTAAGTATTATACTACTCTTGACTTGCCCTCTGCATACTGGCAGATCGCTGTACCTAAAGAAATGCAAGATAAGCTCAGTTTTACTACTCCATGGGGAATTTTTACCTACCTTCGTCTCGTTTTTGGCTTGAAGACAGCTGCGAGCACTTTTCAACAATTAATTGATTCAGTTATTCAATTATCTGAAATTGATTCGTGTTATGCATACCAAGACGATATTGTGGTTGGCGCTAATTCATTTGAAGAGATGGTCATAAAACTCACAAAGCTCTTAGACACTCTTATTGCCAACAATATCACTCTTTCTCCTGAAAAATGTTCCTTTATGCAAACTAGTATTAACTTTTTAGGCTTCCAACTCACAGATCATAAAATTCTTCCTATTACAAGCAGCATTTTAAAGATTACTTCCTTTCCAAAGCCTAAAACCAAGAGGCAAACCAAAAGCTTTATAGGATTATGTTCATTCTATAGGTCAATTATACCTAATTTTGCTAAATTGATTACTCCCCTCATTGAAGTCACCAAACCTAAAAATAAATTTTCTTGGAAATCTGAACAAGAAAATGCGTTTAAAAAATTACAAGACATATTCTTTCAAAAACCTATGCTAAATCTTCCAAATTGGGATCAGACTTTTTATGTTAATACTGATGCATCAAAGACAGCAATCTCAGCTGTTCTTATGCAAAAATTTGACGGTGAACTGCGTCCCATTTCGTATTATTCCAAAACTTTATCTCAGTCTGAAAGACAGTATCCAGCCATTAAATTGGAACTTTATGCCATTTACAAAGGCATAACGGCTTTTAAATATTACATTTTTGGTCGATCCTTTATTCTTTTATCGGATGCCAAACCTCTCAATAATTACAAGAAAGCTACATCACCAGCCGATATTACTACGCGGTGGATGTTAGAACTGTCGGAATACTCGTACACATTCCAACATGTACCAGGCAAAGAAAATGTGTTAGCATATTTTCTGAGTAGAACACCTCACATTCCTACTGAAGATCTCCATACTAATCCAGATCTTGTTTCTACGCAAGAACCCCTACCAATTATTGATAATCAAAAAGATTTACATAATGAAATTCCTCACTTTCCATGTGGTTTAATTGACAAGACACACCACACCTGTCATCTTCAAAGTGACTCTTCACCTCCAAATAATAACAATAACGAAGATCCATTATTAGAAATTTTTGATCACACCATCTTCTCTGAACAACAAAAAGATCCAAAAATTAAGAAAATTTATGAAGATCTTAAAGCTAACAAAAAATCTAAAAGTTTAAATGGCTATTATATTAATCCAAATAATGATTTACTTTGCTACAATGGACATTTTTCTTCAGAAGATATTGAGCTACATAAAGCTGTTTTACCTTCGTCACTTAGAGCAAATTCTTTAAGAATTGCTCATATTACTCATACTGGAATTCATAAAACTATTGTTAATTTAAAGAAAAAATTTACCTGGAAAATCCTTGTTTCTGATACCATTAATTATGTCAACTCTTGTGAAATTTGTTTAGTAAACAAAAATCATAAAAAAAATACTGCTCTATATGTACCTGCACCATTACCTACAGCTCCCAATCAAAAAGTTTCTATGGATTTACTTGGCCCATTGAGAAATCGTCAATATGTGATGACCATCATTGATCACTTTTCTCGTCATTTAGAATTATATGCCTTGAATAACATTAGCGCTGAGTCTGTTACAAAAGCTCTATTACATTACATTTCTACTCATGGAAAGCCCGAATTAACTCTTACTGATCATGGCTCTCAGTTCACTAGTGATATGTTTTCTTATTTTAATAAAAAGCTTGGCATTAAGTTGGAACACAGTTCTGTAGCCCATCCCCAGGCTAACGGATTAAGTGAGCGATGCAATACTCAAATAAAATCGTCTGTGAATGCAATGGCTTCCCAAGGATTTGATGTACCAACTGCTCTAAAAATTCACCAATCCATATACAACGCTACGCCTCATCCAGCCATAAAATTCACTCCAAATCTTCTTCATTTTGGAAGAGAGGTAAATGACATTTATGCTAATTACAAAACTCAAGCTTCCTGGAAAATTCTCAACACTGCCTATGAAATTCACAAATTAATGGATGTTATTGAGAAAATATACTACCAAGCTTACAAGAATAACGAATCTTCTAGACAAAGAGTGTACCAAAAATCGAGAGAAAAATTAAAATTTGCCAACATCAATGTTAATGATATTGTTTACGTAAAATTTCCCACTGTGTTTAACAAAAAAGTACAAGGCCCATACATGGTGAAGAAAATAATTTCTCCTGTACTTATTCAAATTCAAGATCACAATAATAATATGGCATCATCAATGTTGATTCACACTAATCGAATCTTGAAACTTCAAAAAAGAAATGATGCATTGCAATATCCTTCAGTTTCTTCTAAAGATGCATCACATGATCAAACAGCTGTTGATAGTCCATCTTCTGCTCCTGTGAGACAACATTTTCCTACTCAAGTTTCTAATCATGATGCTGCTTGTAACACATCTCCTCCAATTCTTTCTTCTTCTAAGTGCCAACAAACATCTTCATATTCGTGTAAATCGGAACATTCACAGGCTCCTGCTGATAGCACTCACACTGCTGTTAGAAACAAGTCTACTCAATGCAAAAATTATGATCTTCGCCCTCGCACTCATAAAATGTATAAAAAATGAACTAATCTTCTTTTCTTTTTTCAGGATGACTCTTGACTTGTCACATATTCAGTCAATACTAGTTCGACTGGATAATCGAGTATGAAGAGTGACTGTATAAAAGTTTTTTTTTGTTTTCTTCTTCCAAGCTGCAGGCAGCTGTTATGTTTTTTTTCTCTTCTTTATTTAAGTCATCTTCTCCTTGATGCAATGCAATTGTCATCCTCCAAAAGTATGTAAAGTTTTAATATTTTTTCACTATTCAATGTATTCTCTTCTAAACCATAATTATTGTAATATGTATATACGCTCAAATATGCCATATACTGGTACTTATAACCTTACAAAACCTTTAATTTCAATAGTTGGAGCTAAATTGAGAAAGAATTTGTCTTTTATATACTTGTTGAAATATTGTGTCATTATTTGAATTTTTTTGACAAATGTTTATTCTATAAAAGAAATGTAATTTGTTATTGGTGTAAGGTAAACATGAGTACTCATGACATCAATTTCCCTATTGTGACTTATATAGTAATTTTCTTTTTACAAAGCATGCATACTCTAACATTTAACCTCTTTTAACAAAAAAAAAATCATGAATGATTCAGAATAAATATTTTTTTTTTTGTGTATGCCTTTAAGTATTTGAAACTTCCTAAAGACGTAAACAAAAAAAAAAGGATTTTTGTTTATACTATATTCATACTTTGGATCCAAAGATATTTATTTGAGTTGTTATATATTTGAGTTTGAGTCATTATATATTTATATAAAACAAATACTTGATATATGACAAATAAAAAATGATCACTTGTTATTTAAAAATGTTTGAATGTTGCAATTAAACATATTCAAAATACCTTATATAAATTCTTGATATAATAGATTTTTGTTTATAAATTGACATTATTATAGTCATATGGTAGATTGATATATTCATGTAAGTTCCTTTTATCAGAGTGTAAATATCCTTTGCATATAGTATTGAAAGTGTTTTTGAAATTATTTTGAATTTATGTGGAAATTGTTCAAGAATATCCTTTTATGAGAGTATAAATAATTCTCTCTTTGAAATTTATTATATTCATTTTGAAGGTATTTTTATTGGAAAATAATATTGTCTTTTTTTCTAAGAGTTTGCATATGCTCTTTTTGGGATTTGTTAATATTTACTTTGAAAGTATTGTTGTTGGATGAAACTAAAATTATTCAGTTAAGATTAGTTAAAATCTTAAAAAGGTACTATATGTGGATATATATATATATATTTTTATGTGAGCCTAAATACTCTCTCTTGAATATTGGTATACTTTTTTTTCAAATTTTTATTATAAAAAAAAAGAATTTTCAACTTAGAATTTCATTGAATTCAATTATGGTCAACATGTGTCATTTGAAACCATTTACTTGTGTATACAGTTATAATGTGGTTCATTTTGATGTCAATTGAATATGTTTACATGTTGTTGTTTTTTACTCAACTATTCTTACATATGCTAATATTTAATTATTATATTGCATTTGCACAGTTTAACAAGAAACTGATAATAGTTAAAGACTGTCATTTCTGCAGATATATAGACTTTAACATTTTTTTTGATACATGATGGCTACTTCTAGAAGAAACTTACTTTTTGTATACCTTCTATTTTAATATTTGCTATCTTTTGTGTATAAGCATAAGAACTACTATTATGATAGTAATTTTTATTATTATTTAATATAATGTAAATCATCACATAATTATTTCTAGTTCATTTATTTTGCATGATTATTTTATATTTTTGTACATGTTTTAGAAAATATTGTCTCGATGAAAAAATTATTGAATTTTGTCATCTCTCCAATATTTTCTTTTGGGGAAGCCCGGGTAAATATGCGGTGGTTACTCGATAACCCCTGCCATATTTTTATTTTAGTTCAATTGTATCAACTATTTTATTAGCCATCATTCCTTTTTTCATTAATGTTCTCATTTTAAGTATTATTTCGATTTCGTCTTTTTGATGCCTTCTCCTGTAAATATTTCTTCCTTACGTAGCTTATCGAATGTTCTAAAAAGGTAAAATCTTGTTTGAATTCATTCCTTCCGGTTTAAAAAGCTTCTAGAAGCTTCTCCAACGTTCTATGGGTGGTTACTTCCGTTTAATCAAGCCCTTCCCTTGGCCTATGAAATTAAATTCTACAGGTGACGTGATTTAAGCAATTAGGTGCCTGGCCACCTTTTTGGCTTTCCTTCTTTAAGAGTATTATCATTTTTTCCTATTAAATTCATATTTCCCTATACATTTGTACGGAGCTTGGCTTTTCTCTCTCGCTTCGCTCATTCTAACTTTGCCAACTTGGCGTGTTGCGAGATTACAGCAACCCTTTCTCTTTGCACTCCTCTCTGTGGCGGCCGTTAGTTAGTTGAGTGGAGGTTTTGCAGTGCGTAAGACACCTCTATCTGCTCCGGCCTTATCCTTCTGGTGATTTGTCGGCCGTTATAAAAGTTCATATAAGCTGCCGTGAACACGATGCAATCAATTGTGCATTTATACAATACTGATGGAACGTTCTGGTGTTATATTAACCATGATGCTTCTATGTCTTCTTTTTCATTTCATATTATTTACGAAAATCATATTCTTGAAAATTTGGTGAAGAAATAATTATTATTCTCGCATAAAAAAATGAAATTTCGATTTTGGTGGATTTGCTTTTTAAAATGAAATGTATTTATAATTAAAAAAAAATGGCATCCCCAGGAGAAATAGAGAGATCTCACCAGAAGTATATTTTTCCTTTTATGATTGAAGATTTTTGCAAATTTATGTCTGATCTATAATATCAAGATAGATCGTTCTTAATATGTGTTTTCATAACGAAAAAATTATTTATGAAATACTATGGCATTATTCTTCTTCATATATAAAGAAAATATAAATAAAGTTTTCTTCTTCAATGTACAACAATCGTCTCAAATGATTTTTCTTCTTCATGTTATCTCACTCATCATTCGTCAAGACTCAGGTAATATCTTTTCATTTTATTTTTCTTCTCTCAAGTGTTTGACTTTATATTATTATCAAAATCTTCGTTGGGTATTTTGCTGGCCCTCATTCAGCACATTATACTAAATACCACTATGATCATTGGCCTATATGATGGAACGAAAGCTACAAGGGTTCCCATCGACTTTCTATACACAACAGTCAATTTTCTTTAGTACCATGAAAACACAACAGATAGCATAAAATTTATCACGCTCATCTTCATAAACAAGCACTACTCGCTTCAGCTAGAAGTCTTTTATGCGCAGCGTGCATCAGAGGGTTTTATTTACAACATTTCTTCGTCCGAGCTTCAAATGACTTTCTCCGACTCGCCAAAAGTGTGCGACGTTAAAGTTACGGCACGGTCTGAAAGACTTTTCTCATAAAAATAAACTTAATAAAAATAAAACCACGTGCGAAAACATTTAGCCAATAAGGGATGTTTTTCAAAGTCTCAAAAGAGGAAGATGCGAGAAGAATTCATTCATTCGATCAAAAGAAAAAAAAGGCAATAAATTGAATATTACTAAAGGTCTGTGACATTGGCAATACCTCTTACAGGTTAACATAGCAAGAAACATTTTCGTAGAAAGTAAAATATATCCCACAGAATTAATGAAGGTGTTTTGTGAATTGTTTATATCATCAAATTAAAAAGAAAATAAGACAGTATGAATTGCTAAAAATCATCATTTGTTACATAGCCCACATGTGTCGAAATAAGTGCTTTTATACTACGTGCTATCTTATGTAAATAATTTTGAATCTGTATCTGAGGAAAAGAATTATATTTACATCCGAAGACTTCTCTCCAATTCCCACGTCAGTATCTATACTGACTAACCGATTATAGTCCCAGGTGCTAATGTATTTACGTGAGTAACATTCGATACAAAGGAACTATCGCATTGAGTCCGCAAAAGAAGATGCAGACGCTTTTTTTAGAATACATTGACACACTTGTAACAATGCTCCAGAGTCCAGTCCAATGTCTTAGTCCAGATGCATAGTTCGCCTGTGCTATGCAGACGAAGTTTCTATCATCCTTTGCAGTAGTAAAATTTCATCATCCATTACCTCATGTTATCTCATCCAGTTCTATTGTGTGCGCTGTTTATATTCGCACACTGCTGTCGTGGCACTTCGCACAAATGTTTTTATCTCAGTATTTCTCATTTTTAAACTGACATAAGTAAATAACCGTCGGTTACGGTAAAAGTCCAGCGAGTTCAATAGTTTTTCAACATAAAAAAAAGAGTAACGCAACGAAAGAAAATTTCTCCTCAGAAAATTTACTTTTAAAAATATGATTTTTATACAAAAAATTACATCTTTCTTTATATTGCTATTTTAAACACTTTTATTTAAAAAAATAATAAGTATTATTTAAAATGCTAAATCAAAATTGAAAATTAGACATTTTCATTTTAATTAAAAGAAAAAAAATTCAACGCGACAAATAATATTTTGAGCTGTAACAATTTTAATTTACTCTAAATTTTTAAAAATATATATATTTTATTAATAAGTCTTATGATGTTATAGTGCTTACAAATTACATGGTTAGCCATAACAAAACATTCAAAATTCTTACTCTATAAATAAATAAATAAAATAAATGTTTCCTTGACAAATTACAGCAACATTGATTACACGCATTTCATTTTGTGCCTGATCCCTTGAAATGTCACGATTTATGAAAATTGTCATAACTCTCTGAGTTTTGAAGGTATCGAGATGATTTTTTTGTTCAATTCAGGAATGGATAAGGAGAAGTTTTCTAATTAGAAGTTTTATTCTCTGGGGGCTTTATATAAATTTAATTTTCATATTTTTTAAAATAGACCCCCCATGGAGTTGCAACTTATCTTATCAAAAAATCACCTTCTTTATGAAACTTTGTAATTGGAAGTATGGGTCTAGGGGCACTATTTAAGGAGATAGCCTATTGTTTCGATATTTATGACTCGCCCTGTATATATATATATATATATATATATACAGGGTGATTCTAGATTTTTTTTACATTAAAAGAGGGATGATAGTACACATCAAGAAAAACAATGTTAAATAGGAGACCAAGGGTCCAAAACGTTTTCCAAAGCAGATAGCCGCCATTAAAGTTTAGGAACCAAAATTTCAAATAAACATAAAAAACGGAAAAATTGGTCGATTGATTTGCGGTTGTCATTACAATTATTCTTTATATCTGCATTTTCTTGAAATTAAATTATAAAGATAAATTTCAAAAAATGACGATAGAGGGCGCTTTAGACTTTGGAGTAACGAACGACTATTTCTTGCCGGTATTTTTTGCATCTCATTAAATGTTGCGTAAGCTTAGGCTCAAACTTAAATTTTGAGCTCAAAATCTATAGTTGGGAGTGGTTAAGTAACACAAACTGAGCTGTAATCATAGGGTTCAAATTTCAAATGATTATAAAAAACGGAAAAATTGGTCGATTGATTTGCAGTTTTCACTAAAACTATTCTTTATTTTTTTCGGGAAAATAAATTATAAAGATAAATTTCAAAAAATGTCGATAGAGGGCGCTTTAGACTTTGGAGTAACGAACAACTATTTTTTGCCGTTATTTTTTGCATCCCATTAAATGTTTTCGGAAGCTTAGACTTAAACTTAAGTTTTGAGCTCAAAATCTGAATAGTAGGGAGTGGTTAAATAGCACAAATTGAACTGTGTTTAAGGGGGAGGGGAGGTTCAAATTTAAAGGAATTATAGAAAATGGAAAAACTGGTCGATTCGTTTGCGGTTTAAAATAAAACTATTCTTTAAGTCAGTATCTTCTTGAAAATAAATTTTGAAGATAAATTTCAAAAAATTCCGTCAGAGGGCGCCTTAAACTTCAGAGTAATCAACAATTTATTTTAACCAGTATTTTTGGGTTCTAATTAAATGCTTGCAAAAGCTTTTTAAATGTTTTCAGTAGCTTAGATTTAAACTTAAATTTTGAACTCAAAATCTGAATCATTATGAGGGCTTAAGAAGCGCAAACTGAAGTGTGTTCAGGAGTTGAAATTTAACCCTCCTTCCTCCTCGAACACAATTCAATTTTTCGC
>CAXHSM010000115.1:103100-216100 GCA_964019185.1 Maratus speculifer | reverse complement strand
TACTTAAACACTCCCAACGATTCAGAATTTGAGCCCAAAATTTAACACTATGCATTTGAAAGCATTTAATGAGATTAAAAAAATAACAGTTAACAATAGTTGTACGCTACTCCAAAGTCTAAGGCGCCCTCTATCGCCATTTTGTGAAATTTGTCTTTAAAATTTATTTTCAAGAAATCGCTGATTTAAAAATTAGTTTTAGCGAAATTCGCAAACGAGTCGACCAATTTTTTCGTTTTTTACAATTATTTGGAATTTGAACCCACTGAACACAGCTATCTACTTAACATCTACTTAACAACTCCCAGCTATTCAGATTTTGAGCTCAAAATTTAAGTTAAAGTCTAAGCTTACGGAAGCATTTAATAAGATGCAAAAAATAACGCCAAAAAAGAGTTGTTAGTTACTCCAAAGTCTAAAACGTCGTCTATCGGCATTTTTTGAAATTTATCTTTATAATTTATTTTCACGAAAATGCCTAAATAAAGAATAGTTTTAGTGAAAACAGCAAATCAATCGAGCAATTTTTCCGTTTTTTATAATCATTTGAAATTTGAACCCTCTGAACACATCTCAGTTTGTGTTACTTAACCACTCCCAACTACAGATTTTGAGCTCAAAATTTAAGTTTGAGTCTAAGCTTACGAAAACATTTAATGAGATGCAAAAAGTACCAGCAAAAAATAGTTGTTCGTTACTCCAAAGTAAAAAGCGCCCTCTATCGGCGTTTTGAAATTTATCTTTATCATTTAATTTTAAAAAATGCCGACATAAAGAATAATTTTAGTAAAAACCACAAATCAATCGACCGATTTTTCCGTTTTTTATGTTTATTTGAAATTTTGGTCCCTAAATTTTAATGGCGGCTATCTCCTTTGGAAAACGTTTTGGACCCTTGGTCTCCTATTTAATATTGTTTGTCTTGATGTGTACTATCACCCCTCTTTTATTGTAAAAAAAAAAATTAGAATCACACTGTATATATATATATATATATATATATATATATATATGTATATGTATATATATGTGTGTGTGTATATATATATATATATATATATATATGTATATGTATATATATGTGTGTGTGTATATATATATACATATATATATATATATGTTACAGGCCAAACCCGATTTTAGGCCAAACTAGATTGGCCTAGGCCAGACTAGTTTATCCTATCACCCATCGGATAGACTAGTTTTTCCTAGGCCAAACCGGTCTATCCTAACGCCCATCGGATAAACTAGTTTTTCCTAGGCCAAACCGGTATATCCTATCGCCTATCGGATAAACTAATTTTTCCTAGGCCAAACTAGTCTATCCTAAGGCCCGTAGGTCAATCTAGTTTTTCCTAGGCCAAACTAGTTTGGCCTAACTCTTATAGGATAAACTAGTTTAGCCTGCTGTTTATTGGTCTGAACTAGTTTCTCCTAGGCCGATCTACTTTATCCTAGGCCAATTCAATTTGGCGTGATTTTATTGAATTCAATGACCGCCACAGCGCCAACATTCTAGTTTGTCCTAGGCTGATCTAGTTCATCCTAGGCCAATGTAATTTTACGTGTTTTTAGCTCACAGCAGTCAAAGCCTGAGAAATAATGGAACTCGCAAGTTCTGTATGTATGTATGTACGCATGTATGTACGTATGTACGTGCATACGTACGTAACGCGATAACTCGTGATAGAAATATCCGATTTGCTTTAAATTTTGGATGTACGTTCATTGATATAAGGTACTTTTCTGATTAATTTTGGGAATTCATTGGATAAGAATAAAGGGGAGCAAACGGGAGGCTAATCCCCCACCGTTAATTTAGAGAAAGGGATTTTTCATGCAGAATTATCAGTTTTCATTTAAAATTTTAGATATAGGATCATTCTGTCAAGGCGCCTCCATGATTAGTTGTGGATGTTTATTTTTAAGTGTAAAAAAAGGGCAATGAAAGTTAACCCCCCCCATAATTTAGATAAATGATTTTTGACGCAGAATTTACGGATTTTCTTCAAATTTGTATATAGATTCTTTCTGATAAGGGGATTCCCTAAATAGTTTTGGGGGTTTAATGGTTGAGTATGAAAGGAAAACTGAAGGATTGCCCTCTTAGCTAGAAAAAACTAGTTTATCCTATGGGCATTTAGATTAACTAGTTTGGCATAGGAAACACTAGTTTATCCAATTGGCGTTAAAATAAAATAGTTTGGCATAGGCTAATCTAATTTGGCTTGAAATCGGGTTTGGCCGGTCAAAAACATATCTATCACAAGAAAGATATGTTTTCTACCAGCCAAACCCGTTTTCGAGCCAAATTAGATTATTCTCTGCCAAACTATTTTATCCTAATGCCAATTGGATAAACTAGTTTTTTACACCAAACTGGTTATCTAAATGTCCATACGATAAACTAGTTTTTTCTAGGTAAGAGGGTAATCGTTCATTTTTTCCTTCATACTTAACCATTAAAACCCTAAAACTATTCAGGGAATCGCCTTATCAGAAGAAACCTAAATACAAAATTTGAAGCAAATCCGTAAATTCTTGGTCAAAAACCATTTATCTAATTTATGGGGCGTTACCTACATTGCCCTATCCTTTACAATTAAACAATAAACATCCACAACTAATCACGGAGGCGCCTTGTCAAAATGATCCTATATCTAAAATTTTAAATGAAAACTGATAATTCTGCATGAAACATCCATTTTTCTAAATTATCGGTGGGGGATTAGCCTCCCGTTTGCCCCCCTTTATTCTTATCAAACTAATTCCCAAAACTAATCAGAAATGTACCTTATCGGAATAAACCTACACCCAAAATTTGAAGCAAATCGGATATTTCTATCACGAGTTATCGCGTTACGTATATACGTACGTACATTCGTACATACATACGTACATTCATACATATAGAACCTGCGAGCTCATTATTTCTCAGGCTTTGACGCCTGTCAGCTAAAAACACGTAAAATTAAATTGGCAAAGGATGAACTAGATCAACCTAGGACAAACTAGAATGTTGGCGCTGTGGCGGTCATTGAATTCAATAAAATCACGCCAAATTGAATTGGCCTAGGTTAAACTAGATCGGCCTAGGAGAAACTAGTTCAGACCAATAAACAGCAGGCTAAACTAGTTTATCCTATAAGAGTTAGGCCAAACTAGTATGGCCTAGGAAAAACTAGATTGTCCTACGGGCCTTAGGATAGACTAGTTTGGCCTAGGAAAAACTAGTTCATCCGATGGGCGTTAGGATAGACCGGTTTGGCCTAGGAAAAACTAGTCTATCCGATGGGCGATAGGATAAACTAGTCCGGCCTAGGCCAATCTAGTTTGGCCTAAAATCGGGTTTGGCCTGTAACATATATATATATATATATATGTATATGTATATATTTATATATGCTATATATATCCTAAAAGTTATATGCGCTTCGTAGTTATTTATTTCTTATGTTATATTTAAGACAGTTTTTCAAAAGTTCATATTTATATTAAATAAAATGGAAAATGTCTATTAAAATTTAGAAAATTGGTTTCTAATCGTTAAGTAGTGTATTTTTCTTTCATTCTATGGATGGCGATATAATTTATATACATGGCATAATATTTTAGTACATACAAACGACTTACTAATTATATTGTTTTCACATGCAATATGTCTTGTTTTATTTAATAAAATAGTAACCGAAAGTTACTAAAGTAAGGTATTCTAGTATTAGTGATAGCAATATCGATGCATTGGAAAACTGTTAATCAATGCATGCTAATTTGTAACATTCAGTAAGGATCTGTTTTTGTAATTAACACTTAAAATAGGTAAAAACAATTTAGGACTTTTATTCAGGCGATTTTTAAAAGTATACGAAAATTTCAAATGAAAAGCTCTGATTTTTCTTTTATCTTGATCTTTTTTTTTTTATTTTTTTTTTAAATTTTAAGCATTCAAAGACATTAATAAATTACAAAGAATTTTTACGTATGTATTCTGCATATGAAACACTCAGTACGGTTCTGTTTTTATCATTAACTATTAAGATTAGCATAAACAATTGGTTAATAAAAAAGTTCAATTGTTGTTAAAATATATATTAAATGTCAAATGAAAAGCCCCGTTTTTTTAAAAAAATCTTGGTAATTATTTAATTTTACACATTCAAATAAATTCACAAGTTACAAAAATTTTTATATGTGTATTCTGTGAATACCCATATTTTTTTCTTAGGAAATTTTCACTCTCGTGTTTTTATTTGTATGCAGTTGATACATTTAAAATAAAAAAGCCAATATTTTATTGTAAAATACTTTATATTAAATCTTTAAGTTTGAAATATAATAGCTCCAAATTATTACCTTTTTTTTTTCACTATTTTTCTGAAATTTGAGATCTAGAATAGTTAGTTCCCACTGAACACTTTAAAACTGTTTTTGAATTATAAGGGATAATCTTTGACGAATGCTTTATATTTATACAGATATTCTATAAACGCGTTTCTTTTTATCGTTTTACTGAAGAAAATCAATGTGATAAAAATCAGTAAGAAAATGCAATTTTAAATTCAGTATCACTGAGTTATTTAAATTTTTCTTTTATTTGAAAATTAAATGTAATAAAATTTGGAAAATATCCATATATCATTAAGTTTCATTTTTCCAGATGCGGTATTTTTTTTCCTTTAAGATCCTTTTTGAGTATGGCAAGTATATCTGGAATACTACTATCGAATATTATTTCAACATATTTTTGTTAAAATACTTTTTATTTGAAAGAAATATAAATTTCAGATTAATGAAATTAATTTTCATATGAAAACTTATTGATTTACATATTTTAAAGCTATGTTTTATAGATTTCAAAAAATATATATAATTTTCAAGAAACATATTTACCTTTGTTTTATAAATTTCAAGAAAGCTTAAAATTTCCAAGAGAGGTTTTCCCTCAATTTTTAAAATAAACTCATTTGAAATTTCGAAAGATGGATTTAGCAATTTTTTAACGTGCATGTAGTAGTACTTTTGCAAATGAATAGAAAAACTGAAAATTTTTCTTTCGATTTCTAGAAAAATTAGATTCGCATGTTTCCATTTTAATAATCTAGTGCAATTCCTAGCGTCTTATGAGAGATTTTAGTGGGATCATTAAAAGTACATGGAACAAAAAATGGTTCCCATTTTTGTAGTTTTTAATTATAGACCTAAAAAAATAGGAGAATAATTATGGTGCTAAATCATTATGGAACTAAAAGAATATTATGCTGAAAGGTTTTTAAGTATTATATTTTAAGCATAGTGGATATGCTTTTTGCCTTTTTCTCAATATATATATATATATATATATATATACAGGGTGTTTCGCTACCAGATCGACAAACTTTGAGAGATGATAGTAAACAAGAAGACAGACATTATTAAATAGGAAACCACAGAGCGCAAACGTCTATTGTAGGAGTTAGGGGGCATTAAATTTTAAGGTCCAAAATTTCAAACAGTGATAGAAAACGGAAAAAAGGGTCGATTCGTTTGCGGTTTTCACTAAAATCATTCTTTATATCACGATTTTATTTAAAAACAATTAAAGGTTACGTTCAAAAATTGTCGATAGAGGGCGCTTTAGACTTAAGAGTAACGAACAACTACTTTTTACCGTTATTTTGTGCATGGGGTTTAAATTATTTTAAAGTTTAGACTTTAACTTAAATTTTAAGAGAAAATCGGAAACATTGGGATCGAGTAACTAGCAAAAATTGAACTGTGAACAGAGGGGGGGGGATATTAAATGCTCATAAATATCGGACAAACAAATTGATTTTGTTGCGGTTTGCGTGAATGTCATTCCCTTGGTAATTATTTTATGCAAAAAAAGTACAGCTTTGGTATTCTCATTTTTTGATAGAGGGCGCTTCCGAAACATCTCTGATATTTCAATGGCATTACTCCTGGGTGTTTTATTACCAGATCAACATACTTCCAGGAAGTGTTAGGGATACAATGACGACTCTAAATCACATAGGAATGTAACGTTGGAAATGCATTTTTTGCAAGTTACGGTTAACTGAAGCTGAGAAAAAAGCAACAGAAACAGCAGAGGAAGAGCGACACATTAATGTGACAGAAAACAGTTTATTTAAAGGTTTTACTAGAAAAGGTGTTCAAAATTACGATTAGAAGTAGTTTAGCAAGTTTGACAGCGAAGGTAGATGGCGCTAAACAGTAATGCGCCTGTGCAACGATCACTTTGAAGTGATCATTCGCGAACAGGTTCGAAAGATAGCAGAATGAAGTATTTGAACGATGAACAGCACGATAGGTCTCCTCCACATTTTACCAATGACTTTTGTCGACACTTCAAAGTAACATATGGACAGTGGTGGATAGGTCGTGGTGGCCCGGTTCATAGGCCTGCCAGATCGCCGGACCTATCATGTATGGACTTCTTCTACTATGGTCAAATGAAAAATTGGGAGTATGTGATTCCCGTACAATCAGTTGAAGACCTCGCAGCTGGTATTACTGTAGCTGCCATAATGCTAAAAGAAATACCAGGAATCTTTCAAAGCGTGAGGAATTCCACGCGATACCGCTGTCAAGCATGCCGGATTACTTTTGTTCGTAATTTCAAACACCTTTTGTAGTAAAACATTTAAATAAACTGTTTTCTGTCACATGAACTTGTTGCTCTTTCTCTGCTGTTTCTGTTGTTTTTTTTTTTTTTGCTTCCTGTAACCGTAACTCACAATAAAGCATTTCCAACGTTACATTCCTATGTAATCCCGAGTCGTTTTTGCATCGGTAACGCTTCCTGTATGTATGTTGCTCTGATAGTAAAACACTCAGGAGTAATGCCATTGAAATATCGGAGATGTTACAGAAGAGCCACCTATCAAAAAATGAGGATGCTGTACGTCATTTTGAATAAAATAGTTACCAAGGGAATGACTTACACGCAAACCGCAACAAAATCGATTTGTTTGTCCAATATATATGAGCATTTAAAATCTCCCTCTCTGTTCACAGTTCAATTTTCGCTAGTTACCCGATCCCAATGTTTCCGATTTGTGGCTTAAAATTTAAGTTTAAACTTTAGAATAATTTCAACCCCATGCACAAAATAACGGTAAAAAGTAGTTGTTCGTTACTCTAAAGTCTAAAGCGCCCTATATCGACACTTTTTGAACGTAACCTTTAATTTTTTTTCTAAAAAAATCGTGATATAAAGAATGATTTTAGTGAAAACTTCAAACGAATACACCCTTTTTTCCGTTTTTTATCATCGTTTAAAATTTTGGACCTTAAATTTAATGGCACCTAGCTCCTACAAAAGGCATTTGCGCCCCATGGTTTCCTATTTAATAATGTTTGTTTTCAAGTCTGCTATCATCCCTCAAAGTTTGTCGGTCTGGTAGCGAAACACCTTGTATAGAGTGGCGTAGCTAGGTATTTTGGCGCCCGGGGCAAGAAGAAATTATGCGTCCCCCCCTCCCCCGAAAAAAAGAAAATATTTTCATTATTTTCCCATGAGAGTAGAAAATACGTTTTTTGGGGCTTGTAAGGACTCTTCACTCTTCCTTGTATTTAACGATTCAGCTGACTACACAAACATACAAAATTAAAAATGTGTGAAACTCGATTATTAAAGGTTTATAATTTTCGCAGGCTGTAAATTTTCCATGTGGATGATAAAAGTCTGGACATCGATTCGAACCAGGGATATATTGGCTAAAGCTGCCAATGCTCTTCCAACTGAGCCTTCCCGGGCGAATATTGGAGGACTCATTCATCCAACCAACCTTAACGATCACACAATCTGGTCTGATATTTTGAAATCAGATCAACAGAATAAATAGAAGGTTAATATATAGAACTGCAGAAAATGATGCATATAAAATTATATTAAATTAATTTGTAGCACGATTATTCAATCGGTAAACCTTGTACATGACAGATCCCGGAGCTTGTGCGATTCTTGAACAATTGTCAATTAAGAGTTCGGTGACCATAAAGGTTCCAGAGTCAAATTATTTTCATCCATTATTTTCCCAGTTATTCCTTACATAGATAGATATAAAAATAGTATTTTCTAATGCATATGCGGTAAATTAAAGTGTATATCAAATATATTTAACTTTTAATATCACGGAAACAGCCATTTGTACTGGTTGTACTGAGAAGGCTGAAAAATCCTACTTTCTTTTTTATATATGATTTAAGAAATGAGAATTAGGGACTAAGTCGCCCACATTTTATTACAATGCTGAAAATGCAGTGCTTATAAAATCAATAGAAAATTGACAAAAGTAAAAAAATAATGGAATTTCCAAAAATCTAATTTCCAAAAATTGGTGGATCAGACATTATATGACATATTATGCAATCGACTTAATTATTAAACATTGCACATACACAACAGAAAAGGTCAACAATTCTTATTTATTGTCAAAATATATGAAATAAATTTGGTTTAAAGCTACTCTCAATTTGGCACCCCTATTTAATAATTTTGTTTGGAAAAATCAACGGACGGGTCAGCTAGTATACAAATGAAAGATGTTCGTTTGATATCAGAATGTGACTCCAAGTAACCAAACAGACTTTTTGATTTATAAAATGAAGACTATAAACATAATTTAAAAGCATTTTATCAATTTAATCGAAAATTATTAGTGTGTTCTGTTAACGACGAGTTTTATTTATTTTAATCAAAAGTAACGTCGAGTTCTTTTCTCGGATTTTGTGGGCCAGATTTCAACGAGCATTGATTCATTCATTAGCAGATGATTTTCTTCCAGTTTTTAGCTCACCTTCCAATACAAGGGGCACATTTTCAGATACAATTTCAAATGGGTTTTGTTCATCCAACTTGGTTTTGAATTGTACAATTTTTAATTCTTCCTTTACCGCCAGGGAGTATTTTTATCTGAAGTTTCATGGGTCCGATTTCTGGACAAAGTTGCCAATGGGCTATTTTCTCAAAAATCAGATTTCTTAATTGACACCAATTTTTTCAAATGATAAAATTCCCCTTGTTTTCGCCTTTATAAGCATGTTATTAAGTAGAACGAATTTTACAGTTTCAAAAAAGTGGTGGCAATCATGAAATCCGAATTCAAAAATGTAGCCCACTGGCAACACTATTACTGTCAACTCATGTTACAACTTATCTTACGATTCTTTACAGATTTTTCGGAATGTGTGCAGCACGCCTTCTACATTGGGACATAGGACAGATTTTTAACTTTTTTTTCTTTTATTCTAAGACATAATCATTCTTTAATGAATCTTTAGTGGAATTAGAGATCTGCCCGGGCCGGAAATTCCAGGCCCGGCCCGTAGGAAAGTTTTTTCGGCCCGGCCCGTTGTCAAACAAAAAAGTTCGGCCCGGATCCGGCTCGGCCTGTACAGATATTAGTGAAAACAGGTCCGGCCCGTTATGGCCCGACACAATTTTTACTATTTCTAAAAAATGAGATTTTTATTTTATAATTAAGATTCCTTTAAATAATACTGCATACATATCTATGGAATGATTTTGCATTACATTTTACAGGAAATACACATTAGCAACATTAATGATTACTTAGATTTTTAGCCTTTCAACATTCATATAAATATTCATTAAAAAATTAATATGATTTCGAATAAAAGAAAAAAAAGAAAGTTAAAAACATCGTAACTCTTGAAACTGTGTAATAAAAGTAGTGAAAAAATACCGATAACACTGGCGATAACTAATAATCAGAATAATTCACTTTGTAAAAATCACCATTAAACGAAAAAACAAAGCAAGGTGCGTTTCCAGCTATTCTGTACCCTTACGGACTCGTGTTGGTTCAACTGGTGAAGAGCTATTATTGTTGTGGCTCGAAACGTCCTGCTTTATTTTTTCGTTAAATGGTTATAAAAGTAGATTTATAAAAATATTTCTATATCATTTTATTAAAGATTCCAAATCCAAATTCATTTTCATATCCAAAAGAGATACTATCTGAAACATTTTTGAATTCATTAATAATATTATTTATTTATTTATTTATTTATTTTATTTATTTATTTATTTTTTTTTTGGAAATGCATAAGATTAGCAAGTATTTATATTCTGAAACTATGCACTCGAATAGCGTTATCCATTTTTTGATACAAGCAATTTAAGAAAATACTGTCAAAATTAGAGTTTTAAACAGCATGGAAAAGAAGAAAAATCTGCAACCATCTGAAAGGAATTTCTTATATCTCAACAAGATTATGCAAGTATCTTATTTACCAAAATGAATAAGGCTATTCGATTCCAAATCCTTTCAATAGTGAGGCTTGTCAATTTTATACTTTTACAGTTAAAGATTAGTTAGAAGATGTGTCAAACTTTCGCGTTATTGAGAAGTGAATTTAAGAAACACCCAGGAGTATATATCCAAAGATTACGTTAACATAGCTTCTTTAGCGCTATTAATAATTTTACAAATCATGTTAGCCCTACACACCATGAGAGCAATCAAGTCTAGTTCCGGCTCAGCTCCTATATATGTAGAAAAAGAATGCAAGCCTGATCTCGCCCCAGCACGAGTCTGCTAAAAAAATAATAAGCCCAAGTTATACACAATGTAACTGTCCGATTCCGATCTCTACACTACACAAGTTACACTTCTGTATTGATGTTGTCAAGCTAGTGTCATCAACTACTTGTCAAATTAGCACAATTGTACTAATTCTCGTTAAAGACATATTCATTGAAAATAACTCATATTTTATCGTATCTGCTGAAACTTTTATAACGGGCCGCAAGCCCGCAAAATTTTTTTATGGCCTGGCCTGGCCGATAAAACTCGTTCTCGATTCTCGTACTCGTACTCATTCTCGATTCTCGTACTCGTTCTCGGCCCGGCCCGTTACAAAATTTGGAAGCATTCCCCCGGCTCGGGCCCGTTCAGACCTCTAATTGAAATGTTGAAAGTCTAAGAATCTAAGTAATCATTAATGTTTGCTATTGTGTATTTTATGTAAAATATACTGTAAAATTATCTCATAAATATGTATGTAGTATTCTTTAAAAGAATCTTAATTATATGATAAAAATTTTATTTTTTCAAAATAGTAGAAATATGATCGCACCAGATCGGGCCGGGCACTTTTTAGTTTTTCACCGGGCCTGGTCAAAATAATTGTCCTTCGGTTAGGCCCGCGCATGGAAATTTCGGCCAGCGCAGAACTTTTTTTTATTAACTATAGTAAATTTTTAATGAATCTTTATTTGAATGTTGAGAGTCTAAGAATCTAAGTAATAATTAATATCGCTATTGTGTATTTCCTATAAAATATACTGTAAAATCATCTTATAAATATGCATGCAATATATTTTTTAAAAATCTTAATTATGCGATAAAACTCTGAATCTTTTCGAAATAGTAGAAATTGTATTGGACGAGATTGGCCTAAAAATGTAAAAATATAAACGGGCTGGGCCGGGCTCGGGTCGAACTTTTGAATTTTACATCGGGCCTGGCCGGGTCAAAATAACTTTCTTTCAGACGGTACCGGGACCGAGCACGGAAATTCCGACCCGTGCAGACCTCTAACGTACGCAGCAAGGGCCAGTTCAAGAGATTCATTTTGAACGAGATAAATTTGAATGGTTGTTTTTAGTCGTTAAAATGCGTGCGTAGGGCGCCAGATCTACACTGCAAAAAACGGTCAACTTTACGGAACATTAATTATAAATAGAAGTTTTCATATACGTCCATTAACATTTCAAAAATATGCATCAAAATATTTAATTGCTATAAAGGACGTTAAATACTAATAAAAACATTAAAAGATCTTAATAATTTTTGCATGTTTCGATTGAATTTACTCAATCATCATCAGAAAAAGAAAATACAAATAAACACAAAGATGGAAAAAAAATGTTCCATCTTTGTGTTTATTTGTATTTTCTTTTTCTGATGATGATTGAGTAAATTTAATCGAAACATGTAAAAATTATTAAGATCTTTTAATGTTTTTATTAATATTTAACGTCCTTTATAGCAATTAAATATTTTAATGCATATTTTTGAAACTTTACGGAAATTGTACTAGTAATCAGGATGGCAATACAATTTACTGTTTTTTAACGGGGACATTTCTTTAAATTTCAGGAAAAAAAAACGAAAAAAAATGTCAAAATTTCCATTAAAAAGCAGTAAATTGCACTGGCGTCCAAATTTCCAGTAAAGTTTCCGCAAAATCGTCCTTTTATTTCTTTGCAGTGCACGCTGCCGAAGAAGACAGTGGGAATACGTACCAGAAATTCATTTTTGAGAGGGTCATTTCTTCGTTTGTTTGTTTGTTTTTTAATATCAATATGAATAGATGTTTTAAACATTCGCGATTCCTTTGGAAAAATCATCGGGTGAATGACTAGTAAATAAATGAAAAATGTTCTTTTCATATTAAAAATATGACTACAAGTTACCAATAGGCCTTTTGATTTATAAATGGAAGGCTAAACAGTTAAAAATCTCCATCAATAATTAACAAATAAAACTCACTCCATTTCCCGCACATTCATCGAATTCCTTCAAAACATTTACATACGCACGCACACGAACAAAAGAAAAAAATCGATAATTTTTATTTATTGTCAAAATATGTGAAATAATTTCGGTTTAAGGATGTATTTCGATTCAAACTGCCTACTTTCCGATTTATTTTTGAACTCATTATTGCTCTCAAATACACCAAACTTTAAAATCTCTTATTTGTAAAGTACACAAGGTGCCGTAATTGTCGATTCTTTAAGAAATGCAAAAAATATTGCAAAAAAAGCAATCAAAAACGGCATTTCGAACCGATTTTTCCCAAGCGGGAGATTTGAGAACGAAAAAAGGGGTCATACTGAGAAGATAATTGTTTATAACTCAAATTCTAATGAATTGAGCGTAAAAAGACATCACACGGCACCTCATACGTCCCTTCAAGAATCTTCTCAGCAAATTTCATGTTTCTACGTTTAAAAATGTGTCTGAAATTGTATCGGAAAATTTCGAGTTGTTGAAGATGGAAAAGCGTTTTTTCGAATACACCCTGAACCTACCCCTTTCCCTACTCCTCTGAATTTGGCGCCAGCTTAAACCTTTTGCGCCTGAATTCAGGTACGGATCGTAAATGCAAAGTGCGTTCAGCCATCCCTTTAGAAACATTTCTTTCTTCATTATTTGGATATAATAAAGTATCTTACTAAAGAAAATTTTTATACGCCCGATACACATACAAAAAAAAAGAAAGATAGATTGATAGAAAAAAAATATATATTTTTATTTATTGTCAAAGTATATGAGATAATTTCAATTTAAACTTCTCTCAATTTGGCGCCCCTTGAGCTCGGCGCCCGGGGCGGCCGCCCCCCTTGCCCCTCCCTTAGCTACGCCACTGCTTGTATATTACGCCGTGGTATATTTTTTCAAATTTCTGTTTTAGGTAAACAGTTGAAGATTAATAAGTTTGTGTAATTTTCTTTAAAATGTCCTCACATTATAGGTCTGAGTGAAAAAAAAATTGAAATAATGAATGTTCTTAAAATTGTTTGAAGTTTTTAGTATTTTTTTTTCTTTTAAAACAAACTGAAAATTACTTCTTGTTATTCTCAAATAGTTTAGTTTTTGATATTAGAATAAAATTTAAAGTCATATATTAAATATTTCATTAGAAAAAGTACCAAACAAATACTTTGTTCATAAAATACAGAAAAAGTTGATAAATTCTTCAAAAATAATTTACTGATGAAATTAGTTTCTTTTGATTTATAATGGGTAAAATGTGCATATTTACTGTAAAAAAAATCATTTTTATCTTTATTTTTTAGTAAAATGCTCCAAGTTAATTATTTCGTAAAAATTGAATCATTTTACTTGTCCTATGAACCCACTTTAAGTGTCCCATTTGTGCTAATGCCTAAATATGTTTTTTAAAGTTTGTTTATTTCTATAATCTTCTTTTTTTCGTTATCTCTGACTATATATATATACCCACACACAAGGGCCAATTCCTTACGAACAACTAACCAATAAATGACGCAATCACGTACCTTGTAACAAGCCAATATCGGTCAAACGTTGTGCCACTATTTCATTTATTGGAAATATTGCTAATAAAACACCAATATTGATTATATATTGGTATTTCATTGGAAATATTTCCAATGAATTCCCAGTATTATACAAATGTTGGCGTTACATTGGAAATATTTCCAAGGAAACCCCAATATTTAACCAATATTGGCTTTTTATTGGCAATATTTCCAATAAAACCCCAATATTTGCATAATATTGGCTAAATAAGGACAAAATGTAAATGCTCCAATACTGGAGTAATATTTCATGCCAGTATTGCGCAATTGTGCCAATATCGCTCCAAGATGGCCCAATATTGTTTGGCTACTAGGATGTATAAATTTGATAAATAATAAAAAAGAAGAAATACATGCATGTGTACATATATATGTATATATATATATTCTTTTCTAGTTAAGTATCCTTTATAAATCTTTATCCCAGTTCTTTATAGTTAAAAAAAGATTACTTTAACAGGAGAAATTTCTTATTAGTACGTTAAAAATCGACTCAACATTTTGGTTTTGTTTTCAAGAAACTTATTTAATCAGATATTCGTAATACATAAAAAAATAAAGATTAAAATCTCTGATGGTAAAAACATGCATTTTTTAAAACTTTAATAATAAAAATAGTTTTTTATCGCTTGAAATTGCATTCGTTGTTAGCAAATTTAAAATAAGTTAAAGCATATTCTACACTTGCATAATTAGACTTTTTACGATATTTAATATTCTCTTTTGTTTAATAGATTTATTAACAGAAATATACAAAAAATAATAAAAAACAAAATGTGTTGTTGTTGACAAGATATTTCCCTAATTAAATATTCCCATTCCGCTTTTTTTTGTTGTTGTTGTTCGAATAAAAACATTACCGAAGGTGCATAATAGATATTTTTAAACTGTTTCAAAGTTTTGCAGAAAAGTTAGTTATGAAGCAAATATTCATAATAATGGATACATTTCAACTGACAGGAAATATATTTTTCGTATATTTTCAGAAAATAGCACTTTAACAATAATTTTATAATACAAATATCCAATCTTTCGAAAAATAAATTAAATTTATAATTTTCGTTTTTACGGAAAGAGTCACAATCGCATTAAAATCGTAATTTTTTACCTTTTTTAAATTGAAAACTACCATTTTATAAGCGATTTTTTAATCCTTTTCCTTACACTGGTCCCTTTCCGAGCACACATAAAATATTCGTGGTGACATTATCACCACGAATATTTTAATAAAGCTTTTTATTTACAATGAAAACTTAAATTAATGGGGTTTTTTTAGTTTCTAAAAAGGTTTTTTGCAAATGCTCATATAAGTCAATAATTTCTCATTTTAGGAACAAAATTTATCTTTGAAGGAAAGGTTAACAGCAATTTTTATTTGATTATATCACGAATTTTAAGTTATCAAATAAAGATAATGTTTCCATTCAAAATACTGATATTCAAACTGAAAAATGATTAAAAAATTTCTGGTACCTTACAGTATTACTAGGTGGTAATGAATTAAAGGTAAAAGCCCAGCGCTGTTTTTAATTGAAGAATATTTTCAGATGTAGTGCAAAAAAGTTCTAAGTTTCTTAGAATAGGGGCGCAAAGTTAACACATCTAAGTTAAATACGATTCCAATATATTTTCTTTATTTTTAAAAACCTCAGAAACCAAAACATTCCCGACATATACAGAAAAGTGCACATACAGAAAAATTAATATATTGGGTTTGGGAAAAAGTAATTTCGTTTTTTCCCAATAGGTGACATTAAAGTCGCATATCTCGAGTAATACTTACTCAATAAAGCCAAACTATACAATTTTTGAAAGATAACGGCTTCTAGAAAATACTATATATAAAAGTAGCGTTATCTGTTTAATCAGTCAAAAGTTATTGTTTTTTAATAAGGGAGATTCCAGAAGATCATTTTCGTCACATTTTGCTTTTTTACTTCCGAAAAGGGAAAAATGCGGCAAGGCTCATCGAACATTGTGTGGTGTCTATCGTGATCTGTGCTTAAGTAAATGCCAGTTTCAGGAATGGTTTGCTCGTTTTCGTTCCGGAAATTTCGATGTTAAAGACGAACCTCTCCCTGGACGGCCAATCGTTAAAAAAGTCGAAAAAATTTAAACAATATCGAGATAGATCACTATACTTCTTCCATAAAACAATTCTGAACCATTTAGATAAGATTAGATATCTAAAGAAACTCGATACATGGCTTCCCCATGAACTTACAGTGAAAATTTTAATGGACAGAGTTTCCATTTGTGAATCGCAACTGAAAACAATGAAATCGATCCGTTTTTGAAACGAATGATTACGGGTTATGAAAAGTGGACTACGTACGACAACAATGTGTGAAAAAAATCGTGGTCGAAGCCAGGAGAAGATTCGCTAACAGTGGTAAAGCCCGGATTGACGCCAAGGAATTTGATGCTGAGTGTTTGGTGAGATAAGAAAGAAATGATGCATCATGAGCTGCTCAAACCTGGCCAAACCATTAATTCAACCATCCACTGTGAACAACTAATGTGATTGAAACAGGTGGTTAAAAAACCCGGCAAGAATTGATCAATGGGAAAGGCGTTATCTTCCAATACGACAACGCTAAACCACATACATATTTAGTCATTCGACAAAAACTGAGAAAGCTTGGCTGGGAGTTTTTGATGCGCCCACCATATAGTCCGGACCAGGCCCCGACCGATTAGCATTTACTTAGCTCTCTGCAGAACACTTTTAATGGTGTTAAGCTGGCTTTAAAAGACGCTTGTAAAAATCACCTTGTTCAGTTTTTCGCCCAGAAATCAAACAAGATCTACAGTGACAGAATTATGGTTTTACCAGAAAAATGGCAAAAGGTCACCGAACAAATCGGCGCATATATTATTGATTAGCTTTTTTAATTTATATAAGTAAATTCACTTTAAAAATTGCGAAAAAACCGAAATTACTTTTCCCCGACCCAATATATATATTTTTTTTTTGGGGGGGGGGGGAAGGATACCATCTTATTTCTAAATCGTTTTGGAATAGCTTAAATAGTCTATTAAGGTGTCTGCTTAGATTCGAAGCGCTTCAAAAAATGTGCTAAATATTGAATTCACATATTTCTAATTCAACTGTATTAGAGACTAATAAAAAATATAAAACCATAACTGTATTTTAATAGTATTTCAGAAAAAAAAATTCTTCTTCCTTTTTAATTTAGCTAAATGTCATGCTTATGCATGAACAGCATACACACACTTTAACTAAATACGCTTCAACTAATTCTACACAATGTATTACTATTACACTTATCTATGCACTGGAGATAAAATTGTTTAATTGTCTTTATCTCAAAATTTTATTTACTGTTAGTTTGGGAAATTAGTGATTAACTTTCAAATCTACCTCCACTTGTAGGCCGAGCCGAGAGAGATTTGGTAATTTTCAGACATGACAATAACTTTCTATAGTGCATAAATTTGTGAGGGAGTGTCCTTTGCATAAAGGCACTCTAGCATTTTTGTGAGATCGTGACGTCAATGATTTAACATGTGTAGCGTGGAAGTGACATCTATCCTCTCTTTTACCTTAACTTTCTAGAGCGTGTGTGTCTTCCTCGGTTCTATAAGTTATGTCGCGGTTAGAAGCTATATGCAAATTTCCAGTATCTCAGTTTACAGCATATAAAAGCTTGGAGTGTGCAGAGAGTGAGTGTTTGTAGCGGCGCAAGCCAGCTAGTGGTGTGTGTAGCGGCGTAAACCGACAAGCCGTGGATTGAATTAGATTGGATTGAGCGAGTTATTAGCCTCCAGTGAAGTTGCGAGGAGTTTTGAAGTCAGTTAGCTAGCAGCGTTTGCCGACTTGGTTTATTCAGAGCAGAGCTATTTAAGGAGATTGCCGTTGGTAAGAGTAATTTACTTACGTTGAGTATTTTAGACAATAAAGAGTGTGTTACAGCCACGGGCTGTCTAATAAAGCTTTTATCTAGCAGTTTAGCTAAAGTCTATGTGAGAAGTATGTTGGAAGTGCCCCCGACTGAGTATAGTGCCGGAGCTGTGAGTATATTTATGAGTTTAATCTTTTAGTATTGTGTCTAGTTATCGAAAGTCACGAACTGAAAGCTCCACATCCCCTGAGCCCTAACAGTTTAAATAAACTGGTTTCAACCTATATATTGAATTGTGTATTCATTCAACCCCCAGTACGAACACCCATCCGTTACAAAATAAATAATGTAGTTCTGCCATCGAAAAGAATCAACTGGGCTAATGACACCAGTAGATGGCGTTATCACATCGATATACGTTTTGTGTAATATATTTTAAACAGCAAGCTACCTCATGGACATATACAAAATCCTCCTTTTGAAATACACTAAATATCTCTGCCATAATAAAAGTATTTCCTAATAAATATGTAGTCTTCATATCACAGAATTTACCTCTCAAATTAAGGTCGGGCGTTGACTGTTAAATGCTTATCCTAGTGATAAAATCTACAAATGGAACTTTTGTCACAAACAACTTTTTGAGGTTGTTTGTGATTCAGATGTCTCACAGTCATTCATCGCAGAACACGTAATGTCATTTTTATGGATTCCTTCGTAACTAATCATACTATTAGAACTTGGATTTATTACACACCCTGGCATCACAACCCACGTCATTTTATAATAAAAACCGATGTTTGAGTATTTTTTCTAAATGGTATTCGAGATTCTAAAATGTTGATTTAGGTGAATATAACAAATACACAGAAAGCTTTCCAAATTTTAATGACCGCATTAAAAAAATTATATTTATGTATGCATCTTTAAATCTCGAAAATTGGTTTCGTAAAGTGTGTAATGATAAAGAACGATATTCATAATCAGTGGTAACTCAAAAGTGGTATTAAGTATTATCATTCGCAGCCGCATCATATTTTCGTAGATTATTATTATTTTTTTTTTTCAGTGGGTACAAGTTTGCTTAACGAAATTTCAAAATTGGTCAAAATGTCGATTTTTTAATATGGATATTTAAAAAAAGCTCCATAGATAACAAATATTTTGACATTTAATTTTTACCCATGCGACAATTATACCGCGAGATATTGTAAATCTATTCTCTATACAAATGAAAAAAAAAATTAAACTGCTTCTTCTCTATATTTATATTTTCGTCACATTCCTCTGTTAAAAATTATACATTTTTTTAATTTCTTTTATTTCAGATAAGGATTTGAATTTTTATGTGTATGTTCTTTATATTAAATGTCTGATAAATCTGCTAATGTAATTAGCTTGCATACATATATTACATGAAGATATGATATATTTCAGCTTTTTCATTAAATATATCAATAAAAAATATTAAATTCAATATATTCGATGCATCTAAAAATCCATACAGATTTATTCAATACACATTAGATAAGCAAGTACCAATAATTGAAAATGTAGTATGGAATTTTAAAAAGACATTTTTTTAACTTTTTAAAGAAGAATAATTAAATATGCAGTTATTTATTTTTAATTGTTAAAAAAAATAAAGCTGAACTTTGAAGTGCAGTGAATTCCATGTGCTATTTGGACTACAGTCGAGTCTACCTATAACCGAAACTCCATACATCGAATTTCTCTATATAACAAATTTTTAGTAGTAACGGTCCCCTTTTCGCATGATTACATTAAAAACACTCTCTATATAGCGAAATATCTATCTCCATACAACGAATTTTTTCATAAATTGGTCTTAATTTATTCAGTTTTAAAAAAGCTTCGAAATCATATGGAATCAATTTTCCATCACTTATTTTTGATTTATCGTTCAGTGCTGAGTTTTTTTTATGTTACTTTTTTCCTTGTTTTTAAATACAACGAATTCATCCCATCTCCCACTCACCAAATTTGAGCTTTCTTTCATTCCTTACTAAAATTTAAGCCTTTTTTTTGAGAGCATATTAATTTTAAAATCAAAACAACAAAAAATTTCAGATATCTTCGTCTGACATTAATGTAAGTCTTCCTTATTTGATTTTCATTAAACTTTCAAATAAATGTCTGTTTTCTTTTTTGAAAAAAATTAAATAATTAAGAAATAAAATGTTTGATTAATATTTACTGTTAAACAATTCAAATTCTTAATTAAAAAGATGAAAAATAATATTTATTCAAAATTTATACATTAAATACGATTTTTAACATCATTCTTTATACATCGAATTTCTCTGTATAACGAATTTTTTACTGGATCGATTGATTTCGTTATATAGAGACTCGACTGTATATTAAAAAAATAAACAAAATTTTTGGAACAAAAATGATGAATATTGAAATGCAGCGATACAAACAAAACGATTTATAACGATGATACAAATGATTCAAACCAATCAAAGAAAACGGATTCGAAAATGAACTTTTCTACCAAAAATTGAACCGACTTCAAAAACTACTGCAAAGTGAAAAATAATTTTTTTACGTTGGTTGGTTGTATAGGGTTTAGTGGCACAAAATCCCTTGAGAGACATGCTGCGCCAAGAAATTTAGCCATTATTCTTTTAGGAATTGAATTGGATATTTAATTTTAATTTTGAAATTGGCTTGGCTGGCACCGACTCCAAAAAATCAAATTAATGTACATAAATATAATAATACACATGGTAAATACTATGCTCTTAATTTAATTTTTTATTACTATTACGTAAAAAAAGTATTTTTCACTTTGCAGTAGTTTTTGAAGTCGGTTCAATTTTTGGTAGAAAAGTTTATTTTTCTCTTTTTAGTTAAGAGTTACGATTTTTTGAAGTCAGTTAATAAAAATTATAATACGTAAAAAAATATTGTAAATTATACATGGATGTAAATTTTGTCAGAAATAGGGTTCGAACGCACGTTCTCTTTCCAGCATCAGAGTTTAAATCTGGCTCCTTAAACCGCTGGGTCATCCTGACTGCGCTCCAATCGGCGAGTTTATTCAAAGTACATGTTATTTTTAATTTGCGAAAAATCACCAATTTTATTAAATTTTGCCTAATTACTAAAAAAGTACTGAACCAATTTCCATGAAATGGAAGTGGTACCAATTCGACAGTAGCCTCGTTCATTTAACACAAAACAAAATTAATCGGTTGGATAGTTTCGGAGTAATCGTTAAACATACATAGAAAAAAATACATACGTTTCGATTTGATAACTTCCTCTTCCTTTTCTGAAGTCAGTTAATAATAAATATTATAATACGGAAAATATATTATAAATTATACATGGATGTAAATTTTGTCAGGAGTGGGGTTTGAACCCTTGCTTTCTTCCGAGAACAAGTGCTTAAGTCTGGCGCCTTAGACCGCTCGGCCACCCTGATAACGCTACAGCAGGCGAGCTTATTCAAAGTCCATGTTACTTTTAATTTGCGAGAAATCACAAATTTTGTTAAATTTTGTCTAATTACTGAAAAAGTACTGAAACAATTTCAATGAAATGGAAGTGGTACCAATTGGAGAGTAGCCTCTTTTATTAAATACAAAAACCAAATTAATCGGTTGGATAGTTTCAGAGTAATTGGTAAACATACATAGAAAAAAAATACGTACGCGTCGAATTGATAACTTCCTCTTCCTTTTCTAAAGCCGGTCAAAAATAAAAATTGTAATACGGAAAAAAATTGTGAATTTTACAAAGATGTAAATAATGTCAGGAGCGGGGTTCGAACCCACGCTCTCTTTCGCAAAATAGAGCTTAAATCTAGCGCCTTAGACCGCTCGGCCACGCTGTCTACAGTCCATTCAGCGAACGTATTCAACAGTTTTAATTACCGAAAAATCACTAATTTTATTAGTTTTTGCCTAATTACTAAAAAAGTACTGAACCAATTTCGATGAAACTGAAGTGGTAACAATTCGAGAGCATCGTCTTTCATTTAACACCAAAACCAAGTTAATCGGTTGCATGGTTTCAGAGTAATCTGTGAACATACGTAAAAAAAATGCATACGCGTCGAATTGATAACCTCCTCTCCTTTTTGGAAGTCGGTTAATAAACAAAATTTTTGAAATGTCAAACTGTTCCCTTAAAAATATACCAGTTTATGTTGATACATCAAACGATCAAACTCAAATTTTAGGAGCTTGTCAAATTTGATGTGACTTTAATTGTAATTGATCGCAAAAATTCGAGAGGAGTTTTATTAGTAAATAAAGAAGCTTGCAGTTTACTTTCTATATTAATTCTTTTTTAATATATTCAAGATTTAATTTCTCCCGTAAAATTATGTAAGAAACTCGTATTAAACTCCTAGTGACTTACAAGTTTTCTGTAAAATACATTATGAAAATGATGATTATAATTTATATAAATTATAAAACATACAAAGCACGAAATTTGTAATGGTATAAATGAATTTATAGTCGCATTAAAAAAAATTACATCATTAATCTATAAAAAAAAATAATTTAATTTATCTTTTCTTTTTACTTTGTTAATAGGACTAAATATGTTACATACCCATCATACATAGTATAGGGTAAGTCTTGCATTCGTTTTTAAAATCGAATAAAAAAATTTTGACGTATTTACACGTTTTAGACACTGGAGATTTCGAATAACATATTTTTAGAAAAAAAAATTGTCGCCCGTCTTCCTTTCTGTCTGTCTATAAACACTCTATCCCGCAAACAAATTGAGATAGAGACTTGAAATTTTGTATGTACTTAGTATGTAAGAATGTGACAAAGCCTATTTAATATCAGTAACCTCGATTGTCCGGAAATATTTTTTTCGAATTCTCGAAAAATCCGTTATGATGAAAGTTACATAAAAATTTCCGAATTTTTTTATTTTAAGGAAAGATCGTAAAAGGCAATAAAATAACACAAATTTTGCATAAAGTACGAAGTTAATCGAATTATTAGTTGCCGAAATACTTGTAATCCTGTTTTCCACATTCTTTGATTTTTCACGACCCTGTATTTCATTCTAATTTCTATTCAAAGATATTTTTTAATTGGAAATGAGACGCTTAATTCGACGCAATAAACTGTAAGTGAATATGATTATTATTTTTGGAGTTATAACGATGCGTCTTTTTCGCAATTAAGTACTAATTGAGTAGTTTGGCATGTTGTATAATTTGTCGAAATAGATTCATCAGCAACTCATTAGTAGAGCATTACTATGCATAATGAAAAATATTTAAATGCACGTTTAAATTTTGTTTTGAAATTGCAATGCATTTTATAAATAGTTTACAAACGTTTTATTTTCTTATATTACATATGGATATACATGATGGGTAAGTATTACGGTGGCCCACAACGACTAGTTTTTTTTTGTTTGTTTGTTTGTTTGTTGTTGTTATTGTTGTTTCTTTCATTTGCAAATAATTATAAAACAATAATAATGATATTAAAATAAAATAAAATAAAATATTGGATAAAGTTTTTCATTTGCAGTGTTTATAATTTACAAAAAAGAACAGATGAAACATCAGCGGATTGTTTTTTATTCTTAAAAATCAATAAATGTAAATTAAGTTGAAATAAAATGAAAAAGATAATGCATCGTCATTAATAGACATATATATCATGCGTGAAATATAAATTTTTATACTTATTATAAACAAGCTTAAAAAACACGGAAAATCAGTTAATTTTTAACCAAATAAAACATAGCGGGAAATCATTCTTTAGAGCTGTTGTTAAAAAATGCACGTTTCTATAATATTGATCTTTCCTTTCTATGGACTTTTACACCATAAAAATAAAAGTTCCTCAAAGAAAAAAGCTTCACAAAGAATACATAAGACATACAAATGTAAAAAATGGAAAAATGTTACACTTTTCAGAATTCATGTTTTTCAAATTGCATAAAAATAAAGTTAAACAAAGAACTTTTTAGCAGTTTATTTTTTGCAAACTTTCTTGAAGTTTTTTGACCCTTACTATAACTATCGTTTTTTCCATTTATCTTTAGCCCTAACTTATTCATTTTAAGTAAAGTAGGAAATAGCTGTTTAAAACTACTATTATTATTGGTAATGTTATTAATATCATTGCTATATTATATCATGTCTAATTTAATAAATGATAATTGCATATTACAAAAAATAATAACAAGTGTGTAAATTATTTCATTTTCTACTTATTTTTATTCAATATTTATTGTTCTTGTTTTTTGTTGTTTTTGTTTATTTTAGATTTATTATTAGTCGGTACAATAAGTATTATTTTACAGATCACATAAAAGTACTAATTGAGAAAAAGTGAAAGTTTTTTTAACTATTTGTTAAACTTTGTAGTCCTTTCATAACGTTTAAATCATTAAAGACTTTTGTATCATCAATAATTGCATTTATTTGTTATATTATTGTATTTTGCATATTGTGTTTTCTCCTGAGTATTAAAATAGTAAGTCTGAAAAGGAGGCGCATAATTTAATTCACAGTCTGCAGAAGGGGGAACTGGGGCACATTGATACAGCTTTTTTCTAAGAATATTTTTGTCCAATAAGCAGAAAATCCAAGTTATTTTTTCACGTGGTGTCAGCAAAACTTGTGTAGTGTTTTATAAAAATGTACAATCGTTGTTTTATATGTTGTTTTTGCATGTAATTTAAAAAAAAAAATCCAAAAACGTCATTTGTATCATTGTGCCCCATCCCTTCGACCCGGGGCACATTGATACACCTCATGGGGCACTTTGGCACATCTGAGAAAAATGGAGATAAACTAACACCAATGCATATTTTTCATAGAAAAATAGTTAGCAAATCATTTCATATTTATTTATATATATTCAAAACACCCACAATCTATATATTTAAAACACCTGGCTGTTTTTTTAGTCATCAGCCCTGAGTTTTCTACTGGCCCGATTTTGATAATTATTTTTTTAAATGAAAGCTGTTCATGTGTAAATGTGCCCATTCTGGCTAATTTTTAATTTATTTCCATTTTTATATTTTATTTTTAATTTTAAAAGCTTTTTCGCGACATTTCCTCAAAACAGTGGCAACAGGTTAAGCTTTTCTCACTATAATAGAAATTTATTTTTCTTTATTACTTTCCACCAATCAGGAGAATGTAACTGATGCCATATTAGAAAAAAAAAAGAAAAAAGAAAGAAAAAGAATAAAACCTATGAATTGCCGGTATTACGATCTTTCTATTTTACATAATATCAAAAATTAATTACAATCATTTCGTTGTATTAAGTTATTATTTAAAATAAAAATAAATAAAACGTTTTCTACATTTCAATAACAAACACAAAATTTTTATTCTTTTTAATAACAAAGATATCGTTTTTCTTTTCGTTGTCATGGCAATAAAACTAATTATGACAAGTTCATGGAGACTACAAACTAATAAATTAAATTTATTGCAAGTGCTGTAAATGTGTATTGGGTTGGTTATGCTGTTTTAGTAACTCTCTGTTTCTGTAATAATTAAAATGTTTTGTTGATATTACAAATACGAGGTGGAACCCGTCGAAATTCTACGAAAGAAAATTTTTAAAAAAGAACAGTTTCATTGACTTATAATAAATATAGAAAATTAGTTACAGTAAAAAATACATTTTATATTGGTCAGTCTAACTCTCAAACAATATTATTTTAAGCTAATATTAATAAAATATTATAAAACACAATTATCCAAATTATTAAATGAAATATAATCTAAATTCACTGGATTTTTTAACAGACTTTTTAAAATAGTATACGTATTTTAATTTCCATTTTTTTTTCAATTTTAAGGGAAAATGCAGTGATTCTGTTGCCACAATTACAAAATTGGTACTAAACAAAGAACAAACCAAAGCATAGTTCAAAACTGCATTAAGTTTTCGACTCTTTGGTCATAATTTAAAATAATTAAATTGTTAAAAAATATGTGATTAAGACAAGAAGAATCCGAATTTCCGGAATTTTTGCTTAAAATAGGTAATGGAGAAATTCTTGCATGAATGAAGAATTCTCTGGAGACTCAAATAAAGTATGTTTACCAGCGTCTATTATAGCAGAAAATGACATCGTATCCCAAATTTTTCGAAAAGGATTTTCATTTTCAGATAGTATCACCAAATTGGCTAAAGTTTCAATTCCAGCCCCGAAAAACGACCATTGGAGTGAAATTAACCATAAAGTTATTAACCTTACACCTCGCACATCCAGAAAATACATGAGTAGAAATAATTTAATAACTAAAAGTGAAAAAGGAAATCCTCCAATTTCCAACGGAATTTTTAAATAGCTTAGAATTAAGTGGATTGCCTCCACACATTCTCACAATAAAAATCGAAGCAATTCTAATATTACTAAGAAATTTAAATCCACACGAAAGTCTTTTAAAAGGGACCAGGTAAATTGTACGAAACATGTACGATAATTTTTTGGATCTAGCGCGAGGGAGTTGCAAAAAAAGTTTTGATTCCTAGAATGGATTTAATGCCATCAGATACAACTCTTCCCTTTTCATTTAGAATGTTTTCAGTATTCGTGTTGCGTTTTGCATGACAATTAATAAAGCACAAGGGCAAACAATGGATTCTGTTGATATTTATTTACCTGAGCCATTTATTTAACCACGGCATATGTTACGATGTCACGAGTATGTTCATTTAAAAACTTGAAAGTGCAAACAGTTCCAAAAAGCAACACAACAACTAATGTCGTATGTAAAGAAATACTTTAACTCGAAAAGAAAAGTTAAATCTTAACTCAAAAAGAAAATAAAAAACCTATCATTGAACCAATATGAAAACTGATTTTCTATTTATTATAGATAAAACTGAATAAAATTTATATTTTCTTCTAAGTACACTTTTCTTTTATGTCATTCATTTTTATTATTCATAAGCTTTAAATGTAAGATACTTATCTAATATATATTCTTATCCGTCGAATTTCGACGGGTGCAGCTAGTTTATTTTTAAGTAATTTTAAGCAATCAAAATGAAATGCATAATGACCTGATGTTCTGGCTGTTTCTAGTCTGATTGTTGGTCGCGGTAAATTTGTCATATCTAGAACTTCATCCCCAGCATTATCTTCTTTCCTATGAAAGATAAAAAAAATTAACAGGTTTTCTGTTTATAAATCGGTTTATAAATAGAAAATACATTTTAATTGTATTAAAAATTCTGTTTTTAATATAATTATCCCGTGATATTCAGTAGCTTGTTTCTCTTACTTAACATTTCTCATGTCCAAAAATTTTTTTTTCTGGAAAACCGATATGGATTTGAGATTTACCAGGCTGCCGTCCTTTTATTTTGTTAATTCTATTAAGAATAGATGTTGGGTAAGTTCTTATGTCTTCTGTTTTCAAAAATACTATAAAATGTTCTAATATAAAAAATTAGAGAGATTTCAGTTGAATAAAAGCTAATATTAGATACTTTTGGCTGGTAATAGTTGGATTAAGGAATGTATGGTAAAAGAAATAATAAAATGTAATGTAAAAATGACTTAGAAAAGGATTTAGGTTGTCTGTAGTAAAATACAATAGTATATCAATGTGCCCCATACAGTCATTTTGAATAAAATGAATCTGAATTCCAACACTTCATAATTTACCTAACAATAACGAATGAGGAACTCATAAAGTGTAGCTTTACTTACCAGGGAGAGTATTCTTTTCGGCTGAAAATACTAGAACAGCTTTATAATACTATTGCAATTGTACAACTCAAGTTTACTTTTGACGTACAAAAACAATAAATCACTCGTCCCATTTCATCAAACTACTGAATCATCCTTAAACTTTCTGTATGTAGTTGAGTGCACTAGCATCAACTTTTGGAGCTGTTGTGAAACTTCCTGAAATGACCCTGTGAGCAATAGAGGTGGTGTATCAATGTGCCCCAGTTCCCCCTACAGACATTATTACTGTAAAGTTTTAAATTATTTCTCATTTTGTATTTACTGTTATAACGCACAAAAGCATTACTTATTCTGGAAAGACAAAATTATATTTGCAAAACAAACTCTTTTTTTTTTTTTTTTTTTTTTTTTTTTTTGTATCTTGAAAATTTTATGTTACGTTTTATCAACAGCATTTTTGACTATTTTACCAACACTTTAAGAACGTTAGAAGTAACATTTAAAAAGTAAAAATCTTATTATAGAGGAAATTGTATTCAGAATTCCTACGCTGTAAAACAAACAAACAAACAAACAAAAAAAAATCCGTTAATTTTACAGCAAAAACTGCTTTCAACATTGCTGCCAGCTTTTAATTTTTTAATAATGTAACATTGTCATTGCTTAAGAGCAGTGCAGAATTCAATTTTAAACGTCAAGTAATATCTTCATCTATTTGTCGAAAACAAACTGTTGTTATATATAGAAAGTTGTCCTTTATAGCAAACAAAATTGATTTTTATTTTAAGAATTTAGTAATTTTAGGCTGAGGGTTTTTTGTAAATTTTATTTTATAATTACGTCTATGATATATTAAAATTTTGTACAAAGAAAATTCATAAATAAAAAAAGATTGTACTTTTATCTTTAAAGTGTGTTTTTACTGTTTAGTGAACGCTTTTCTCTATAAATATACATACATACATACATACGTACATACATACATATATATATATATATATATATATATATTATATGTACTGTTATTTAAATATTTTATTATTAATATTTTATTTACAGTTTTGAAATATTATTAAATAGTTCTATGAAGATAAGATGGTTTAATAAATAATTATTGCAATTCTGTTCATTCTGCCAATATAATTTATATTATTCCCGCTGCATATCTCTTTAAGATAAAAAAAAATTGGGTATTTTATGATACAGTTCTTAGATTATTAAATGTTTTTTATGAAAATACATACATTCCTTAAGCTTGATGAACATTTATAAGTAGCATAATGATTCGAAAGTCATTTAAACTTTAAAATCATTACTTTTATAAATATTTGATATCATTTAAATGCAAAACTATTGCTAATTTAATGATTTGTGATATTGGAATTGAATTAATTGCAAATGACATTGTAACGATTGTTTGTAATTTTATTTTATTTTATTTTACATATTCATTTATTATTGTTATATATATATGTACTGGCTTACTCGACCGGCGTTTCCAGGGCAGAAACTTTCATTAGAAAATATAACACTGGATAGTGGATTTATAAATAAAAAGACTGAATAATATTTATGTGGCACAGATGCCATATACACCACATTGGCACATTTTTTTTCAGATGCCGATTTGGCGAAAATCTGATTTTCGAATACCAGTTATATATATATATATATATATATATATGTATATATATTAAAAAGGGGTTGAAAATAAATAAAAAAAAGTTTAAATAATAACTATAGTACCAAAAGTATGACACTTACTGTCCGCCCATTCAACGATTATTAAGCCGATTTTGGCGATCGAATATACTCTGTGATTGACGCCGTTCTCGACCCAATCTCTTTTGAGTTTTATCTTCTTATTGCGGCTTCATCTTCACTTTCAAGCATTCTCCGGGAACTTTTAAGAGCATTTCTAACGACACTGTGAAGTTTCATAATTGCAGCGAAATTGCAAAACCTAAACAAACCGTATTTATCTAAATTAAATTAACTAAATTACCTAAATCCTGCTAAAGAATTTTTACAGTAACCAATGAGATGCGTTTTGTTTAAGCGTTGCCGTTAAACAACAACAAATAATCGCGATTTCTGCGCCACCTACATTAGCATAATATATATATATATAGATAGATAGATAGACAGATAGATAGATAGATAGAGATTTTCTTGAATGTTTTTAGCCTTGGCTCTGAAAAAACAACTCTATCTGCTCTGTTTATGACAAAAAAGTTTATGATGAAAACATTTAAGAAGTTAATGATTATCTTCTCATGATGCATTAAATATAAATTCATTTTATTGAATAAGTTATTTAATTATTAATTTACCATAAAATCTTGATTTGTGATTTTGAGTTGAACATTTTCGAAGAATAATAATTTACAATATAAAACAAGTTTTCAGCAGTTTATATGAGTGCTGCTTTTGAAAATTAATTTTATGCCGATAAAGGGAACTGGACACTTGGCTACTCTTTTAAAGTGTTCCAAACTTTAATTCCATGAAATGTCATGATTACACTGCAGATAAATATGATGACTGACATTTGTAAAAAGTATTAAGTATTAAGTTTTGAAATGTTTTTGACAATATTAATGTTTCTTTTTCAACGTCAAAACTTTTTAAAAACGTAAAAATGTTCCGTATCTTTCAAAAACTTTTTGTTATCCAATAAATAATAATTTCAAACACAATAACTATTTAGTAAATAACTATATTTGTAAGCAAACGCAATAAAATTAAATAAACAGGAAACAATTTACTACTTGTGTTAGAATTTGTATTAATATTAATATGGCTGCTATCATTGAAGTAAGGAATTAGTGTTTGACGTTAAATAACTTCTAATTAATTGAGAATTTTAAAAAGAACATTTTAAGTAGGCCTTAAAAAATGTAAATTTCCATAGCTTTTTTTTTTCCAGAGTAAAAAATTTAAATGGCCGTCTCACATTTTTATTTTTTCTAAATTCTTTAAGAAGAAAAGCAGAAGAAAATAATTTTATAACAAATTCTGTAAAAATAAATTTTTGGAGAATATTTCTAAAAAACAAAAAGGAATTACTCTGAAACTTTTATTTTAAATCACGTGTAGAAATGACATTTTAATGAAGAGATAGATTGCTTGTAGTTCATGCCTTTTGATTAAATTATACACAAATAATGGATACCGCCGCTAATCCTCTTTACACCAACAAATGTTGTAACAATTAATTTTTGAAGATTAATTCCAAAATAAAATAGGCAATTGCACTAAAACTTTGATTTTAAATCAGCGGTAGAAATATTATGTTATTAAAGAAATATTATTACTAGGAGTACACGCCCTTGCATTAAATAAAATACAAATAATAGATACATCCTCCCCTTCCCCGCCCACACACCAACAAATACCGACGATCGAAACTGTTAATTAAAGTTTGGCACAGAGGACATTCGTCATTGAAAAATGGAAAGTAAATATATTCTATATATTGTAGCTAATCAAACAGCCCTTCACATATACTAGATGTCTTTGTAAAATTTCATTTCAGTCATTCAAATAGCTTTTGAGTAATGCTAAATAAATCACTAAAATAACAGATTTAGTGATAACGAGACATTAAAAAATAAATCTAGTAAAATAGTTTAATAAATCTAACCGACACCCAAATATTCTATTGAAATTTTTAACACTTTATCGGGCACTATTTGTCATTAATATTGCTTCTGTTCGAAAAATAAATAAAACATTTATTCAATTTAATGTGGTTATTTAAATGCATATTTAAAATTTGCAACGAAATTTGCAAACACAAATTTTAATTTTGGTCCTGAAAATAAGCGTAGAAATTTTATCAAAGTCTACATCTGGAGTTATTTTAGTATTTGAATTTGTATTCTGATGATAAAAACATTAAAACTTTTATTTTCAAAATATAGATATAGCCAATTCGATGGGTTTTTAGCTCACAGGCTATCAAAGCCTTAGAGCGTATGTGCCCGCCCGTTCTGTATGTATGTATGTTCACGTGCGTACGTATGTACGTAACGTGATAACTCATGATAAAAATATCCGATTTACATGAAATTTTGGATTTAGGCTTATTGTGATGAGACACTTCCCTGATTAGTTTTGAGAGTTCATTAGATAAGCATAAGAAGGGGAACGGGGCCTATTGCCCCTCGCCTTAATTTATATAAATAGGTTTTTCCTGCAGAATTTGTAGATTTCGTTCAAATCTTACAAGGAAGGTCTCCATTGGGGGCATACTCAGAATTTTTTGAAAAAAAATACGAATTCAACTACTCATGTTAGTAATAAAGGATCGGTGAAAATTAGCGGCGGAATTACATTATTAGATATGTAAAAAAATAAAATAGTTTGGAATAACTGGCGTGAAAAGCTGAAAGCGACGCGGGATTTGGCGAGCAGTGCATTTCCTCGCCAAAAGCAGACGATTTTAACGAATCTGAAAATTGATTTTAATTGACTTCACTTTTAAAAATCTGCAGCTTTTACTGCAACGTCACTCCACTACTTTTATAGAATATCTCTCTTCTGACCAATGAGAATGCTCCATAGCACGGTGAATTGACCTTTTTCTATAAAAGCGGTGGAGTGACGCTGCAGAAAATGGTACAGATTTTTAGTGGTGTTGTAGCTTGTGCAACACTGTTAAAAATCTGCTGCAATTTTCTGTAACGCACTCCACCGCTTGTATATAATATCTCTATTCCAACCAATGAGAAAGCTCCATTTCACGGCCAAGTAACTGTTTTCTATACAAGCAAGGGAGTGCATTGCAACAAAATGCAGCAGATTTTTAACAGTGTATTTTTCAATTTGGAACAATTTTAATCAATTTAAATTGTGTTTTAAATGATAAAATATATTAATTTCATTTTGTTATAAGTACTTATAAACGTATATGACAAAATTACACTTAAAGTAAAGTAAAAATGCAAAACTAAAATTACTTAAACTAAACTTATTTAAATAAATTGAACATAAAAAGTTTTTTCTTTAAAAAGTATTCGAAGCGTAAAAGCGTATTTTTCAAAATTTCGTTTTGCGCCAACTGGAGATAAATCGCCAAATAAACGAATTTTTTATTATTTTTTACGGACGTTATAAGGATGTTCCGCCGAAATTTTTTTATAAACATATATTACTATATGAAAAAACATTCTGTAATTTTTTCAGATTTTTCTGAGTATGCCCGTATGGAGACCTTCCTTGTTAGATGTAGGATCATTCTAATGGGGTGCCTTCGTGATTAGTATTGGGTGTTCATTAGCTACTTTAAAGAGGGGGAATGGGGGGGTAATCCCCCCTTCTTAATTTAGGTTTCCACGCAAAATTTATCGATTTGCTTTAAATTTTGTATAAAGATTTATTTTGAAATGGCGCTTCCCTGATTTGTTTTTGGATTTCACTGGATATGTATAATGCGAGGATAGCGTAAACTACCCCTCATAATTTATGTAAATGGTTTTTCATACAGATTTAACCGATTTGTTTCAATTTTTGTTTACAGGTTCATAGTATTAAGAAGCTTCGCTCATTTGTTGTGGTATTTCGTTTGTTAATTAATTTGTTAAGGAGGATACGGGCGATTACCTCCCCCTTAAGTTAGCTAAATATAGTTTTATGCAGAGTTATCCGATTTGCTTTAAGTTTTGGGTGTAGGTTTTTCCTGATAAGTTGAAATTCTGAATAGTTTTGGAGGTTTAATGGTTAATTATAAAGGAGGGAACGGGGGAAATCGTTTCTTAAATTACATAAATGGGTTTTGATGCAGAATTATTCGACTTGCTTCGAATTTAATTATTTATGATATAGGCATAATTATTTATGATATAATTATTGATGATATAATTATTTATGATATAGCCATAAATATTTATGTTATAATTATTTATGATATAGCCATAATTATTTATGATATAATTATTTATGATATAGCCATTTTTGTTTTTCTCTGTAACAATTTGCAGCTTCGGATGAATGTTTTTTTTTTAAATATATTTATTTGACTGACTATCTTTTAAAATACAAATAATATTATTATAATGCATAATTGTCTCCAACAGCAATGCCTGTTGTTAAATTCATATATAAGCCGAACCTCTATATAACGAAACTCCATACATCGAATTTCTCCATATAACGAATTTTTAGTAAGAACGGTCCCCTTTTCGCATGATTACATTAAAAACAGACTCTATATAGCGAAATATCTATCTCCATATAACGAATTTTTTCATAAATTGATCTTAATTTATTCAGTTTTAAAAAAGCTTCGAAATCATATGGAATCAATTTTCCATCACTTATTTTTGATTTATCGTTCAGTGGAGAGGTTTTTTTCTTTATAAATATTACTTCTCTCCTTATTCTTTAAATCTAACAAGTTCATCCCACCTCCCACACACCTTTCAACATCCTTCTCAAAACACAGTCAATTGAATTGTTACACATATAAGAGAGGAATTAATGAGAGCACATAAGAGAGACCTTCAAATGGAGGAAAATATCAACTACAATTTTTCATTCCTTGGTAAAATTTGAGAATTTTTTTTGAGAGCGTAACAATTGTAATTTTAAAATCAAAACAACAAAAAATTACAGATTTCTTCCTCTGAAATTTATGTAAGTCTTCCTTATTTGATTTTCATTAAGCTTTCAAATAAATGTCTTTTCTCTTTTTTGAAACTGCTTAAATAAGTAAGAAATGAAATGTTAGGTTAATATATACTTTTAAACATTTCAAATTCTTAATTAAAAAGATCAAAAATAATATTTGTTCAAAATTTACACATTAAATACTATTTTTAACATCATACTCTATACATCGAATTTCTCTATATAACGATTTTTTTACTGGAACGATGGATTTCGTTATATAGAGGCTCGACTGTATATATATATATATATATATATATATATATATATTGCAGATTCGGAGACTTTTACTCTTTTATTTAATTTAACAGTAACGCAGGAAACAAAACAACAAAAATTCTGAAGCATTGCTACCATTTGGTGATTTTAATACTTACAAAAGCTTATAATTATAGAATATAAAGAAGATAATTGGAATGCATTGGGATTCCAGCAATAGTTTATAGATTTAGTATAGCTTCAGCATATAAGGGCCCATGGATCATGAGCTCACACTATAATTTGATTTCTGCGACCAGATATGTTCAATTGATTTAATTCATAATTTATTTTTTAATTTATTTAAATGAATGCATTTTTTATATTTATTTAAATGAATGAATATTTTTATTATTTACATAAATATATATTTTTAAATTACATAAATTAATGGATTTTTTAAATGTAATGAATAAGGAAAATGAAATTTGGTTTTATCAGCGTTCTCAAAATAGTTTTGTTTAAAAAGTAGTAAGGGTCTCAATTAGATATAGAGGAACATTGAAGCCCTCTCTGTGGATGTACAATTAAAGCTCAATTAAATTCCCATCTAATTTAATACTTTGAATAAATAATAATAATTTCTTATCAAATAGCATTTTTCAGTAATCAATTTCACTGTTATTTAAAATAAATTATTAATGTTATTGTAAAGAACTTATAGTAATATAATTTCATAACGTTATTTATAGTTAAAAACTTGCTAAGAAAAACATAATTTAAACTTGAATTATCCTTTTTAGGCATTTAACTATTCCTCTTTCTCTACACACAACTGCACACTTAGGTAAACATATGTGTTCTTTTACTGAAAAATTTTGAGTCCGCTTCTCCCTCCCTCCTTCAATATTTTTGAAAATTGTGTTACTGTTTAAGAAACTAATATGAACGTTAGAGCACATTTTTTATTCACCAACGCGGCTGCGAGTAAATCGAAATATAAAAAATGCAAGGATTAATACGCTATTGTGTCATCTAATAAATAGCTTTTATAGTCAATCGATAATGTTTTCCTACTTGAGATTTTAACGTCATTTGATTCTGAGATAGCAGTAGCTCCCATGTTTTTTTTTCTCCTTAATATGATTGTGGGCGTGGCATACGTTCTAGTTTTACCAATTCTTTCAGAAGAGCTAATGAGCATCTTGGCAATTATCAAAAACTTAAAAAGTTTTTAATTAAAAAGAAATAGTTTAGTATTTTTCATTTCTTTATCTCTTTTCCGGAGCGGGCAAAATCTCTTAGTAAAATGAGAAATTATCGATTGAGAACGGAATTTAGCAAAATATTTTTTTAAATATTTTAAAATCTTTAATTTCGGCTTTTATTATAGAAGGTAAATCTCACTAAAATATTATTGGTGCCGTTTGCAAGTCTAGAATTAAAATCAGACTGGGCACAGTGTGCTGGAATGTGTGAAAAAAAATTAGAACTTTATTAATCATCTGTATTGTTTAATAATTTTTAATAAAAAATTACAAAGCTATTCAGTTATGCTTATTTCTTTGCATTTAGAATTGGAATATTTTTCACCCTTTATTAGAATTAAGAAAATATCACATGGTATAAAAGTTACAGTTACTGAATTTTAAATTTTGCAAATTACAATATTGTAATAAATTTGCGGTCTAAAAATAATTTTATATAATTTTAGAGATTATTTTGAAATAAATTGATAAAAAAGGGATGATTTTACTTAATTTTCATTTATTTATTTAATTTTATAGGAAAACAATTAAAATATTATGTACGCAATATTTAAATTCAGCTATTCAGCTATATTCTCGACAAAATAATGCATTACATGATTACTGCAGAGGTAAATTTGACTACTGTTTTAAAATTCAATTTTAGCACACTTGTCAGCAGACATTTTGTAAACACATATTTCTCGGGTTCTCTGAACACAAAAACGTATAAATCCATCGAAAGTCTGATTTCGAAAATTTTCACTAATGCTATACTTTTTTCTTGTAATGATTGAAGACAGTAAAAAGAAATATTAATTTATTAAATATAAGCATTTAGAATATATTAAAAAGAACATAATTAACTTTTTTTCGTAAAATGCGTGAATAATATATCTAAAATTTCTTAAAAGATAGTTTACTTATAGAAATATTTAAAATCACTACAATATCTTGCATTAACAGAAACGTTTTACATTATATTTGAGTTTTTCGCTAAATTATACTTTCGACTATAAAATGAAAGTACTCAAGAGAAATACTTTAAATGATTTTGTAGGTTTAAAGTTTTTAAATGCTGGTGTTAAAATGTTAATCGTTCTAAAGTAGATTATTAAGTGAAAAGCTATTTAATGATATCTTAAAATCAACATGAAGCAGATAGCTCTAGTTTTTGATTTAGCATATTTAATGCCTTTAGAAATTGATTTTTTCTAAAACAGATATGGGTTTGAATTCACATTTAAAAGTAAAACATAAAATTGATATATGTACATTCTTAACGTTCGACTCGAGTTTAAAAACGATAGAAATCTACAATGAAGCGTGTGACGTCTGGGTGATCGTTAGCTGAACTAAAGGTGCTGGATTATAACTAATTTTTAATATGCTGAATTATGTACAGGAAATGAATCTATATACAGAAGATGAATACATACAAGATTAATTATTACCCAAATATTCCTTAGCTTTCTAAATGAAAACTTTACTCGGGTGTTCCACACTCCAACACACTTACCCGCGCTCCTCGCTTCACTTCTCTTTAATTCTAGGTGAGGGAGCTAGTCTCTTCAATTCGTTTTTATTTAATTCTTTTAACAAAAGAGGTTGGGAGGAGAATGGTTGTATGGCAAAGCTGTGAGCAAAGCACAAAGACCACTACTGTGTTTAAAGAGATATTTTTTGTTTTTGTTAAATTATTTCCTTATTTAAGTATTTACTAAATTTTAATAATTACTTTCTGAAATATTATTCCATTTAATGTTTTATTTAAGTGGCACAGGAGACAGATATTTAGATTAAAAAATTATATAACATAAAAGTTCATTACTTGTTATTATTATTAATAATAATATTATCATTATTATTATTACTATTATTATTGTTACTTAACGACGTGAAACAAGGGTTTCACCAATTTATTATTCGAATATTTTTCTTACTTTAAAGAAATATGAGTATCTAAAAAGTATTTCTATTTTCAAACTAATAGTTAACAATTATGGCTTTTCATGCCAGAATGAACCTATTTCTCGAAAATCCTTTCCCCCCTCCACACATTATGCTTTTTTATAAGCAGAATGACTATTTTTGTATCTAAACGCATCGCTATTTTTTTAGATGTAAATTTTGTAGTATAATTCTTTTGCATCAACAGGCAAAAAAGTATGGGAAAGATTTTTGTTTTGAAAATGTAGAAAGAGAATTGAAAAATAGTCAGCTATCGCAGTACAGAATTAGTAATCTTATCACGATAATATAATAAATAAGTACAAATAACATATGTGCAAAATACAAAGTTTTCATGCAGTTAAATATAATTTTACTTAATTTAACATTATCAAAACATTAAAATAAATCACTGTAGCATTCAAAGAAAATTTAGCAATCATACGATGATTAATGATGTATACTTTGAAAATATTGAAATTTGAAAATTTTATGCAATTTAGACGTTTTGCAATTATGACCAAACACAGAACATTAAAGAAAAGTGAGAAAAGAATATTATTGTATAATGAGTAATTGAATTTTTCAGATTATAAATACAAAGTATGCAATAGGGTTGTCACTGGTGGAGTACTGACGCTGCATTATCAATGGATTACTAGGTATAGGATCTTTCTCTAAATGAGATTAACTTTCTAATCTAAAACTGTCAGATTTTCTTTATGTGTTTTTAACCGCTTTTCTTTCTTGCCTGTACGTCGTACGGGCAAGAAGATTTTGACAATCATGATTGGCCCGTCAGACATCTATACTTCATTCATAATTTACTATTCTCACAATTAACATTTTATTGAAAATATTGTACCATTTAATCCGAGCATTTTTCTGATATAATTAGGCAAAAATTTCTATTTTGAAAAACCGGTTATGAAAGATTAAAAATTCTGAAAAAGACATGAAAAAAAATAGACATTATTTGTAAGATTTTTTCATAAATATTGATCAGTTAAGTGGTTAATAAACCAATCTTTGTGATTTCCATTATTTCAGACATTACTTTTACGTACCTATAGCAGGCACGTAACGTATTCCGCAGAGTACGCGTACACCCGGTTGGGAATTGCTGCACTAAGATATTTCGAAAAATGAAATCATTTAAACTTATTTACATAGCATTAGAAACTTTTCTTATATTAACAATCAAATACTATTTTTAACTAAATATTTATTAAATTCTATAATTAATCTTTTAGTGTAAAATATGTGTAATTACGTATATGTGAAAGTTTACATAGCCTAAGTTCTAAATATTAACGTTTAAACTTTACTGTTTTCTTAACAATTGCTTTCAATATAATCAGAGTCAGAATTATGATTTCTTGACTGTCTTTTGATTTCTTGACTCTCTTTTTATTAGTTATAATTATGAAAAAAAAATGTTACATGCAAGTTTTATTAGATAATCATGCAAGTCAAAGCAGTTTACTTTTCAGAAGTGTTTAAACTTTGTTACAGAAAAATATTCCATGAATGCTTTAAATTATAAGCAAAACAGATAATAAATACCAATATTACTATTTTGATGAAATTGATATTTAAATAATATTTAAGATTTGATTTATCAAGTCACTGCATAGTTCAGTGCAAATAAATGTAATATTTTCAAAAGAAATTTAAAAAAAGAAACATAAATTTATTAAATTTCATGAGTACTTAAACTATATTAAAAATATATAATTAAACATTTTCGTAAAATGCAAATAATGACAAAATTCTATAACTGGACATTTCCAAAGTAAAACAAAGTTTCAATATCCGTTTAGTTAAAGTCAAATAAGTAACTAAGGAAAAAAATTATGAAGTTTAATAAGATCTCTTTCATACTTAAAGAACTTTCTTTTTTTATTAAGTTTTGTATTAATTTTATGAAACAGCTTTCAATTCCCATTATTATTTTAGATCTGAAATCTGAAGATTTTAAGTGAAACATTAATAAATATTTAAGTATAACTTTTTTCATAATTAAAATATTTTGTAATGTGTGTATACTGAAAAGAAACAAATGTTTATTCAATCGATAAAAATAAAACATAAGGCAAAGACATGTTTACAATTAATTCTTTCAATCAATCACGTTATCAATCACTCTTAAAAAAGACTGCTTTACTATATTTTTTTATTCATGCCATTGTTGACAACTCCCACTGCATTTGCCGCATTATCTTCAGTGTAATTGCAAGAATGTATAGCCTCTAGTTTTTTAGTCCACATTTATTTCTTACTGTTTAAGACCTATAGAAAAGATTTAAACTCAGGAATAAAACACACGAATGAATATGTGTAAAATACTAATAAACCCGTCCATCTACAATGTGACAATATTGCCACAGGCTATCAAAGTATCTCCGGTTTAAGGTATATCTTTGAGAGACGTTATTATTATGAGAGTCGCAGTGGCCTTATCAGGGCAAAGATTGGATCTTTGCTTTGTCCAAACACGACATAGAGGCCAGACAGAGACAGAAAGCGACCATCGAAACCATCATGGCCGTAGTTAGTCAAAGATCGGCGCGTTCTAGGAGCGCAGCCGCGCAGACAAACATTACAAATGCACCCTTAACACTAGAACACCTTCACATTCAAACACAGCCACAGACACTAATATGGCAGATCCTCACACAAACAGCTCGCATCCACCAGCAGGCGTGCAAATAGACACGCTTAAATGTACACAAATTAATCTCCATGAAGGAAGAAGAGCAACTAATAACCTGGCGGGATTCGTCGCAGCACTTAACCTTTCAGGTGATTCTACTGATAGACAAAAAATCAAGGAAATCAGAGGGTTAAACTGAAAAAACTGGAACATAACAAAAACAAAAACGAATAGATCAGCAATAATAACAAAACTAGAAACTAAACCAGTGACTATTCTCACAAAGGAATTTACAACAGCAATAACAACAGAAAACAAAGAAAAAAAATACAATTATAAACGCATACGCTCTCCCGACGGCAGAGTTATTGATCGTGTTAGGAGAGATGGAAGAAGCTATCAAAAAAGCGGTAGATGAAATACTGCTGACGGGGGACTTCAACGCACATTCCTTAGCATGGGGATATGACGACACAGACCAAAGGGCAGGGAACTTACAAAGTTCCTCTTGCTACATGTCCTGTTCGTCGACAATCAAACGAACGCCCAATCCTCCTTCAGAGTTTCACAGAGAGGTCCAGACGGCAATCTGAGGGAACTTAAGGGGTGGCCGGACCTAACCATAGCAATGGGTGCCCTGGATAACGACATAAGTGATTGGCAGGTCAACGACGAATCATCACTCAGTGATCCCTGTTGCATCACGTACACCCTCAAAAACCATAAAAATATAGACTACCAGATACATGGTATTCAAACTAAAATAGGCAAACACACGAAATTTGGAAAACTCATAAGCACAATTAAAAAAATGTACATTAAAGAACTGAAGAAGACAACAACGAAAGACCAGTTCGAGAACATGACACTCAGACTTCAAAAAGAGATCACCACAGTAGCATTCACGTGCTACAAAAAGAAAAAACACCAGTGATCACTGCTCCACTGTGGTGGACGGACGAAGTAAAAACAGCAAGAAATAAGGTTTCTCAGGAGAAGGTACCAAAAACCATATGAAAATCTTACAATCCAACAACATACACTTTTCAAAAAAGAAAAGGTGAAACTCAAAAAACTAATTAACAAGACAAAATCAAAAACATGGAAGGATTACTGCAGCAACATAACAGACACAACGGTTCACAATATAAAAATGCGAGCAATAAGCAAACAAGGCCAGTTAAACTTGTAGAATCCTATAACAAGATGACACAATCACAATCAAAAAGGCACTAGCACACTTCCTGGATAATCTGTACTTGACAGACAGCTCAACTCCACACACAATCACGGTAAACAAAAAATCTACAGAAGATGCAAAACCACCGGTAGTGTGGAGGTAGGACTCAACAGGATAATAAGAAACATCAGACAAAACAAAGCACCAGGGTACGACTTTATCGACCACAACCTCATAAAAAGAATTCATAAAGCAGGACCACAGATATTATTGACTCTTTTAACACATTTTAAAAATTAGAATACTTCCCCAAATCCTTCAAGATGGGCATAGTCGTGCTCTTTGAAAAACCGGGCAAGGACTCAACAAATCTAAAAATTACAGACCAATCTGCCTACTACCGGCATTAGGAAAAATGCTAGAACCCATAATACACGGCAGAATTAACTAACACCTATATAAAGACAAATTTTGGAGCGACAAACAATACGGGTTTAAAAAGGGTTAAACATCTCAACAAAACACGTGCTAGAAAATCTTTTTAAAACTGTAACAGAAGCTGGCACTAACAAACATCAAACACTCCTTATAGCCATGGACATAAAAGTGGCCTTTGACAACATAAGATGGCCAATACTTATAAAAGTTTCCCTGCCCAGATTGCTTAATGAACTGAGAAGTGAATTTCCTCCAACAAAGATTTGTGTAACTAGAAGAAAACAGTATAAAAGTAACGCGATAAACATACGGCGGTTACCCTCAAGGCAATTGTGTCGGTCCGCTTCTATGGCTATTAATTGCGGAAACGGCTCTCAAAAAACGCTGGGGAAAACACATAAGAATTCAAGCATTTGCGGATGATTTTATAATAATACTCAGAGATAAAACCAAAGACATATTAAGAAGATATCAAACAGAATACTAAAAGAATTCAACGATTATCCAATCGTTACAGATCAGAAGTTAACAACCTAATACTAAAGAAGGATAAAACTGAACAACTATATCTTAACAGTCGCCACACGTGGAAACTTCCAACACAAGACTAAAACAGAATAGAGAGTATAGAACTCAATGGTCAGGAATTAAATATCAAGGAACAAATAAAAATACCTAGAGGTCATACTACACAAAAATTTGAACTCAACCTTACTGAACGTGAACTCAAGGCAACCTCACTGTCAAACACAAGCTGACAAGGTTAGGAAAAATTTCAGCAACCTGGCATGCATGACAGCAAAGGAGTGGGGAATAAAACCAAAATATGGTATAATACAGTAGTGGAAAAGACGCTAACCTATGCCGCTAAAATCTGGGGTGAGTGCCCAACAAACAGAAGCAAAACAAATTTTCTCAAGCTATCAAAGGCATTTCGTATTGGCCATAGTCAAGGCCTATAAAACGACCGCTACACTGTAAAAAATATGACTATTTTGCTGCATTGTCACTCCACCGCTTTTATAGAATATCACTCTTGGCCAAAGAGAATGCTCCATGATAGCCTGAAGTAGTCGTTTTCTATAAGAGCGGTGCAGTAACGATGCAGCAAAATAGTCATATTTTTTACAGTGTACCTCGGCATTTTCAGTTCTAGCAGGCCGGATTCCAATTCGCCTAAAGCTAAACCTCGAAACAGGATATGGCACAGTCTCCAGACTAAGAAAAATCGCAACAATCCATAGCAAAACTATATCACAGTGATTACGCCAAGAATATAAACATTTGGCAAAACCATCCATCAGACACAATTGAATTGTTGCGAAGTATACAAACCTAAAATTTTCATTTAAACGATATTAAAATTATTTAATTTATAAATATGTATGATCGTACAGAAAGTAAAATAGCGGAATTCGATGTGAATGATTGGAAAAAGAAAATGGCACACCAGAAATGGCATACTTAAAGTTATATGTCAAGGCCGTGACAAACGATTAAATATACATGGAAAGCATAATTATGTTTAAAGGTTACTTTTTTATCTGTATTTATTAACAAAAAATACTTTCCAACTTTTAGTTAAAAAGAATAGTGAACTTATAAATGGTCAATTTTATATTAAGTTTAAAGGGAATCTACTGAAAAATATACTAATAAAAATGCATACATTTAATAGTATTCTGCATATATTAAGTTAAAAATGTTTCAAAAATGTAATATAATGTAACTGAACTTCTCAGAGAGATTTTTAATCTTCGTGAAAACAGCTGACATTTATTTATAAGCGCCATCTCCGATACAGTGGTTTATTTCAAAAAACATTTTTTTTCAACAAACGCTTTTTCAGATCATTTTTCTTGAGACAATTACTAACTGTCAATCCAACCTGTCTAAATAAAAGTCTTACACGTTGTTGATACTTTCAAAGAAAACTTTAAAATGTGATGTGACATATATTAAAACTATCTCTAACTTTTAGGACAAAAAATTTAAATAAAATAATAATTCACAAGAAAAATAAATCTTATGTTAAATAAAGGTTATGATACTGTTTACGATACACCTATAATACTTTAAGAAAATCTCCCAGTAATAAAGAACAAGATAATATTTTAACAAAGACTTTTCAAGTCGCATCTTCTGAAATTCCCAATTTCCACATTTGCCATGTAGTAGGTAAAGTATAAGAATTTTATTGTGAAAATCTGTAATGAAACAGATATCTGTTATATACTACATTAAATGTTAAATTTTAGTTCAATTAGAGATGCACAATACAGCTGAAAATTTTTCTGTAGCTTTAAAACGATAATGCATTAATTTGTCTAATCTTATATGTGATATATATATTTTTAAACAAGTCATATGCAAAAACTTTAAAAACGCATAACAAAATTAAATATGACGCTCATTTGTTATGCATTAAGTGTTTATTATTATGTAATTGTTAATAATAATTGTTTATTGTTACGTAATTTTGCTTAATATACATTGGTTTAGCCGAATTCTTTTGTATGCACCCGTAAATAAAAAATAAATGCTATACACACCATATTGTGTAGTAAGAACTTTTTAATGAATCTCAGTAATTTTATATGCATTTTAGTATATTTGAAATAGTGTAATGTTATTAAAATACATTGGAAAAAACTTCCTTCTATAAAGCATAATGTGATGGAATCCCTTAAACCATCCCTGCATATGAACGATTAATGGAGAAAGTGTCATCGTATTTCTAAACATATGTATCTTCTTTGACGCTTTGAAAGTATTTATGTGAATTAAAGCATGGACAGTCTTTTTTGATTAAAAAAAGTGTTATTTATTTGTAAGAAGGAGTTATATGTAAAACGAATTTTATTTTTAATCTTAATTTTTGTTACATAAAAATATTTATTGTGCCAAATTAAAGTTACCGCATATATACACGAGACAATTTTTCACGGGTACACGACATTTCGGTCCCGCCACTTCGGCCCCGCCATTTCGGTCCCGCCGTTTCGGTCCCGCCGTTTCGGTCCCGAGACATTTCGGTCCCTGGCCATTTCGGTCCCGAGACTTTTCGGTCCCTGGCCATTTCGGTCCCGAGACATTTCGGTCCCTTGTTATTTCTTTGCTCGATACCTTATAAGTCGGATTCTAATTGTTGTGGGCCTACCAAATGGTATAAGTTCAACATTATTCGGGCCTTTAAAAAAAATTTTAATACTCCCCCTCCCTCCCCCAAAGTTTTATAAAATGTTGAATATAAGAGTCCAATAAATTTAAACTTTTATAATTCGTTATAATAAAATCGCAGCGAGCTGAAAATTTTATTTCATTAAACAATGTGATATAAGTTTAGGGGATATTGTCTTTTGCTTTTATAGTATTATTATTAATTAGAATAAATATTTTAAATTTTATTATTAATTATTAGTATCAGTATTTTATATAAACTTCTATAAACTACTATAAACTAAAAAGTATTTTATGTAAACTGCCATAAATATTTTTTGGCTGTTTACGTACATTTTTTAGAACCTTTAAATTAGCATTAATTAAATAATAAAAAAATTGTGCTTATTTTTTTTCTTCCAATTAGTTTAATTATAATTGCCTTTAATAATTATATTAGACAATTATAAGTTACAATATATACATATTTCCTCAAATCACCCATTTACACCCCCTCTTTGATAATTCAGAAATGAGATATATTTATTGAAGAACAAATTTTTTATTTTTTTATTATTTTTATAATACAAAGTTGCATCTTATAAATTTGTTTTCATAAGTTACTTTCCATTATTAACATTACGAAATCAATAGTGATTTCATAACTGGACGGGCATGCTATGAAAAAAAATTTGTTTTTAGAAATTTGCCTCCGCCACCGTTTTTTTTTTTTTTTTTTTTTTTTTTTTTTAATAATAGTATTTATTAATTGCACTTTTTAACAGTCTTCTCACGCCATGAAGACAATTTTTGTGAGTGAATTTTATTGAAACTGGGCCTATTTCATTCTAATAAGATGATTATTTTTTATATTTATTTACTTAAAATTAATATAATAATATTTTAAAATATAATAATATAAATATCATGTATAAATATAATAATATAGATATTATATATAAAATATAACATTTAATTTAATAAAATATATTAAAATGTAATATAATGATATTTTAAATAATTGTATTTTCAATTTTTAAGTGACAAAACTAAACTTTTATTTATTTATTTATTTGCATTACCTTTTCGCCCCTACTTTCCCAGAAAAATATTAATAACTCTTATTTCAGTTTTATTTTTAACTATACTAAATATTTTAAATTTCTGTAATTTTAAATATACAATAAATAAACAAGTAAAAGATAAATTTCAGTTTAGAACTACTAGGAAATATGATGATGTATTGAATATAAAAGGGATTATCTATTGATTTTATTTTAAAAAAAAAAATTCATTATGTAAATTAATAATGTTATTAAATAATAAATATATTTAATAAAATAATTTATTTTTTTATATTAAAATTACTAACTGTTTTGAGAATTAGGATTACCAAGTATCATTAGGATTACCAATTATGATTAGGATTATTATAAAAAAAATTTTGTGAATTATAATATCTTGGATAAGAGTTATACGTGTGTGCGGTTTTCGGGCACTTAATCGCATTATACTAAAATTTTATGGCCTTCAGTTTAAAAACTCTGCAATGTTTCCTATAAAATTATGTCTTATTTCACAAAATTTCAGTTTGCAGGAGAAGGGACCGCAATGTCTTGGGACCGAAATGGCTAGGGACCGAAATGTCTCGGCACCGAAACGGCTAGGGACCGAAATGTCTTGGGACCGAAGTGTCTCGGGATCGAAATGTCTTGGGACCGAAACGGCGGGACCGAAATGGCAGGACCGAAATAGCGGGACCGAAAAGTCCTGCTTCCACACTGCAAATCTTAAAACACTTTTCAGAACACTTTTTAGAACACTTATTTTGTCTCCTTTTTTAGAACACTTTTTTGGAACAGTTTTTAGAATACTTCTCAGAATACTTAAGGAACACATTTGAGAATGCTTTTCAGAACACATATTTGTCTCCTTTTTTAGAACACTTTTTAGCGCACTTTTCAGAACACATTTTAGAACACATATGGAATGCTTATTTCTTTCCAGCGCACTTTCTAGAACACATTTGAGAACACTTTTTGGAACACATTTTGTCACCTTTTTTGGAGCACTTTTCAGCACACTTTCTGGAACACTTTTTATAATGCTTATGGAACACTTTTTAGAATGCTTGTGGAATACTGATCTTTTTCTAGTACACATTCTAGCACACTTTTCCGAACATATTTTAAAAAATTTTCTTTTATACAATTTTTCTACATAGTTTCTGCAGGTGCACATATATTTTCAATGAAGTTTTTTATGACCAAAAATATTTACACGTTAACCATTTCAGACAAATTGTTTATTGAGGTGGGCATTACTTTTAAACGGACAAAATGTTGCATACATTCCTGTTATTCTCCAATAAAATATTTTAAATGCTCAGACAACTAATTTGAGATTAAACTGGAAAAGCCTGATGTCAGTATGCAGTGAAAAAGAATATATATTGTATTGTCTCTGTCAAATTGGCCAACATTGAGGCTGAAAGATTGATGGATTTTAGATCATAATTTTGTTTACAATTTTTTGTTTGAATCTAATTATTATTACAAAAATTTAAACTGCATTGTGAAAACAATTTAATTATTTAGAGCAAAATTATACACAATATAATTATTAATAAAAGTTAAAAATACCGCAGGAAAATATAGCATACAAATAAAACATTAAAATTAACAACATCGATTGTTGAAATTAATAATTTATAGAGAATTAATAATGTTAAAAAAAAAAAAAAAAAAAGTTTACACAGATTAATTTTATTGATTGTTTAATTTCCTAAACACAGAATCTGCTATGCCATTTAGTACAATCTATTTATTGGTTTCTGATCACGAGCTTCAATATAAAAACTGTTCTTTTAAATAATGAACTGCATTAGAATTCTTAAATAACTAACCATTTCTTTGAAAATTCACTAAATATGGATTTGCTAATTTATTATTTTTTTCTTACAAACCTCATAGAGCAATTTTCATTTGTTTAAATCTGAAAAGAAAGTGCAGATGATAAAAAATTGGGAATAATGCAGATTTAACAATGCCAACAATATAACATATTTTTTTAAGAGACAAATGTACACCCAAAAGATTTGCATATCCTGTTGCAACTTCTAGCTTACCTGACACATGGTGGATATATTTCTCTAATACATAGCTGAATAATGCAAGCTTGTATATCAAGATCAAGGTTTATTATTTTAAAAGAGAAAACTTACATTACAAATATTAGAGAAATAAATAAATTGTATAAAAATGTATAGTACACAGCAAACTCGTAGATCAAATGTCATGCAACAGAGGAAAAAATTATCTCCCCCCCCCCTTTCCATAAAAACAATAAAAATGTTCACACTCATTCACTTTTAAAAAGCTTCGAGATTTGAAGAATTCAATGTAAGCAGAATATTGAGTTAATTGGATTAATGTTGACTTTGAGTTTACTCAATTCATAAATTGTAAAATTTGAATAGCTGTTTAATTTGAGGTAAGCAAATGTACACCCAAAATCAAAACAAAATAAATTTACTCTTAATGCTGATTGTAACAAGCAATAAAAATTATTCTTCTAATATAATTTCAATTAATTCACCATTATGCTATGTTTAATTTTTGGTCTATCAGATGGTTTTCTATTTTTTTGCCTAATACATGTGAATATTTATTCTTAAGTCAAATTATAAGCACTTACTTAATCATACAAGATCTGCTATTTACCAACAAGTACCACAGTTGAAACCTGAAGGAATTTTTTTTACGTTACAGTTATACAAATCTTTTTGTTAGATCCATTCTTTCTTTCTTTTTTTTTTTTTTTTTTTTTTTTTTTTATGATCTTTCAAAACCCCGGATATAATTATAAAACTTCCTAGAGATCATACTTCATGGATTAAAATGTAAAAAATTAAAAAAAAAAATAAAAGATATATGACATAAAAAATAAAATAACATACATTTTCACAAAAGTTTAATAAAAATATTGAAGTTTTTTTTTCAATTATTACTTATGTATAACAATAACAACAACGGAAATTTAAACTTCAGCCCATTATTCAAATTAGTTCACAACTTTTATTATCTTTAAATAAGATACATTCAAACTGCTTCACATTTTATCTTTTGAAAATTACATTTTAGCAGGGCTAAAACAATTATGGCTTTATTCAAAGTTTATAATTATGCTGGTCAAACACAGGAACTCCTAATGGTCCCATTGCTTTCACATATATTGCAGAGAATAATTTAGTTTCAAAATGTAATCGATCGATAACAGTACAGTTCATAACTCCATTACACCTGCTGAGGTTTTACTTAATAACTGCTAACAATACAGGACAGCAACATAGGCGATTAGCATGTCTTTAATGAATACTATTGCACTTGGTGATCGAGAGGCTGGCACATTCTTCAGCTTTTGTCTGAAATTTGTCATCCTTCTAAAGAAAAAAAATAATAATCAGATACATAATGTATATTAAAAAAAAATTAATGACAATTTTTAATTTTACTTAAATATAATAAGTATAGTGTCGACTTTAAACTGCTTTAGCAGGGTGCAGCACCTGACAGCCTTTTGTATTTCTTTTATGTACCTGGTGGCTCTTTTAAATCCTTCTGATGCACCTGGTGATCTTTTTTTAAATTTCATTTGCGCTCAGCGTCAATTGAATCGATCATGGAGAAATAATGCAAATTCTAGGATATTCTAAACAAACCAGTTCAAAATATTTTGGGTGAACAAGGTACAAGTGTACCCTTTTTACAGAATAGTGTCCCCTTTTTAGAAAATTCCCACCCGGCGGCCCTTTTTCTTGAGTTAACACTAAAGCATTAAAGAAAGAGGTATAAGATAGGTACATCATCAGCTGCAGTGATATAACTGAAAAAAAATATGTCCAAATATAATATTTAATTTGGATTGTCAAAAAATGTAAGTGTTTGAAAAATATAAACTGGTATATTATTCCAAAACTTAACCATGTCTAACAACATCCTGTGTCCAAAAGCATTGAGCTCTGATACTCTCACCGCAGATCACATTATATATAGTGTTAATTCTAAACCATTTTATCAGGGCGCAGTGCCTGGTGGTCCTTTAAATTTCTTTTATGAGTCCGGTGGCTCTTTTAAACATTTCCAATGTGCCCAATGACCCTTTTTAACATTTCCCGTGTGTCTTGTGGCAATTTAATTGATTCTGGGAAAATATCGCAAATTTTAGATGACTCTAAACAAAGCAGTTCAAAATATTTTGGTGGAACAAAGTACAAGTGTGCCCTTTTTTTTGAAGTATTCCCTGTTTGAAAATAAATGTAATGTACCCTTTGTATAGAATAGTGTTGCCTCTTTGAAAAATTCCTAGAATTGTTAAAGCAACTTTATTTCTTGAATTGTATGCATTTCAATTTGTGTCCCTTAAAACCTGATGAATTATTTAAATGGGTATAACTCTGAGTTTTGCAGATATGAAGATACAATTTTTTGTGTATAATTCGGGACTGAATAAGGGAAGTTTCCCTAATTGGAATTTTTATCCTGGGGGGGGGGGAGTGGGGATATTAAAATTTAATCTTCGTATTTTTTCAAACAGGCCTCCCTCCACCCCCCATGGAATTACCACTTATCTTATCAAAATTTTCACATTATTTTGAATGAAATTTTGCAATTGGAAGTATTTTACTAAGCACAATATTTAAGAAGACAGCATATTGTTTCGATAATTATGGCTCACTTTGGTATATATTATAATGCAATATTCATTATTGCTCAAAAATAAGGAAAAGTAGTTAGATAATAGACATAAATTAGTTTTCACCAATAAGCTTATTAATTATTATAAAGGTATTGGCCAAAAATAGAAATAAAAGTAGCAGAGATTTGCTTAACAACATAAGTATATACAGTTTAAATTTTGACAAAATCTGATATAATCTAAAAAATAACTTTAATAAAGGATTTAAAAATTTATTGTACATTAAAAAACTAAAAATATAACTATGCATACTCATGTTCAAAATTAAGGTCATACACATAAAACTGCTGAATTACTGACACTGGGTTGCTACAAAATTTGGCACAGAAGTACATTACAAAAGAAGAAAGAATATAACATAATACTATGGAAAAAATATTGTAATTGTAAATCAACAAACAGGCTAATATAAAAAAGTATTAAATAATGAATCAGAGATAAAGCATTTATCTCAGAAAAAGTTTGTCAATATAGAGTGTGAAGACCATGCACAAGCCTCACACAAGTTCGCATACTGTTTACGAAGGTGTTAATTTATTGGTACTCTCATAAACAGTATGAAAGCTCATTGTGAGGCTAGTATAGCAGCACATTGTAGTCTCACATCACACTTCATACTGGACAGACTTTTCCTGAGATAAATACTTGTTTGATTCTTGATTTAACACTTTTTGATATACCTTGCTCAGTTGTACAATGAAAGCTAAAGGGGGAGGGGGGTAAGAACATCTCAGAGCTAAAACATAGCCTCTTAAATGAATCACTAGTTAAGCCAATTAGCCTCTTTTATAAATCAAAATCAAAGTTAATATAAAATTTTTTTTGACTTACTTGGAATCTATGATTTTGTTGAATAAAATTCTGCTCAAGAAAGTGATTCAGTTAAAGGGCAAATATTGCATTTAAAATTGTGAGAGCATCTATTGTATGCATTAGTTAAATGAAAACTGGTCATTTGTTTTGAAAAAGGGCAGCAATTAGCTTTGAGACATCTTAGGCTAAAAGAGTGGTCATTTCATGCGACACAGATGGTTTAAGTTTATAGTTCTTTAATTGCATTTCTGCCTTTGTTCTAAATTCAAAACAATTATGAGACTTTAAATTTCACAGAAAAATGTAAAATACACACTTTCTAGATTTTTCAATCTCAAACGCTCTGTTTTGTATTCTTGCTGTCAATTTAAGAGCATAAATTAATCTAAGATGACCAAGTTATGTGTGTTAAAATCTTTGAAAATATAATACTGTATATTCGGGTGTATAACCCGCACCCTTAAATCGACTAGTGCAGTAAAAAAAGTTTATGTATAACCCGCGGAGATGCATCAGTGTATACAGAGTCGTATAATATAGATGCACATGCGCACGCAGAAAATTTCATGAAGTTTGCAGAAAATTTTAAGAAAGAAACAATTTTTGTTTTTGTAACATTTCTTAGTATCAAAAAATAAAAATATTCCTTCAATTTTATGAACGAATTATTTACTGTTAATGCAAATGTTGTCAAAACCCTTTGAAAAAATCGTGAATTTCAACAAAGAAGCGCGTAAAAAACATGCTTCTCGACAAAGAATCGCGTAAAAAACGTGCATTTCTACTAAGACTCATGTAAAAAAACCAACATTTCGACAAAATACCAAGCGAAAAACGTAAATTTCGTCCAAAGGCTGAGTAATAAATGCGAGTTTCGTCCAAAGACCATGCTAAAAACGTAAGTTCCATCCATGAATCGCGTAAAAAATGATTTTCGTGCATGAATCGCGTAAAAAGCACGAATTTTTTCCAAGAGTTGCTCAAAAAATGCGAATTACATCCATAAATGCTAAAAAAATGCAAATTACGTTCATGAATCGTGTAAAAAAAACACAAATTACGTTCATAAATCGCATAAAAAATGCGAATTAGTCCATGAATTGTGTAAAAAAACGCAAATGCATTCATAAATCGCAAAAAAATGCAAATTACGCCCACAAATCGCTCAAAAAATGCAAATTTCGTCGGCACGATGCTCAAAAAACACAAATTACGTCCATGAATCGCATAAAAAGAAGCGAATTACGTCCTTAAATCGCGTAAAAATGCGAATTACGTTCATGAATCGCATAAAAAATGCAAATTGCATTCTTGAATCGCATAAAAAATGCGAATTACATCCATATATCGCTTAAAAACGCAACTTACATTCATAAATTGCATGAAAAACGCAAATTGCACCTGACATTAAATTTAATTGCAGAAAGTTTTTAACCCATTACGTGCGCAGAAAGTTTTTGGTTTTATAGAAGTCTGGGTGTATAGACCGCAGGCTATACACCATTTACAAACGTATATTTCGATCAGGGTTCGAAATTAGAAGCCATTAGTCTTAATTTTTAACACAAATTTACCAAACTTTTCATGATGCATAATACCTAAAGTAATTCGTCTAAAAAATTAAGATTTTCAGTAATGTAATTTTCAGAAGAAATGTCGCGGCGTTTATGCACATTTTTTTTTTTTTTTTAAACAAGTGTGATATTTTTTCTGAATTTTCTGAAAGTGAAAATTAAAAAAAAAAAAAAAAAAAAAAAAAAAATCTGTGATAAATTCAAAATTTTTGACTCAAAATGTATATATATCTTAGGTCATTGGTTAACAAAAGGATCGAATCTTCGGAATCGGTCCGAAATGCACCAACTCTGAAAAGGAACAATTCCTCGGACTCTTCTGAAATAAAACGACTCCAGAAAAGTTCGATTCCTTGAACTCGTTCTGAAATTAAACGACTCATAAGCGACTCAAAATATACAAAATAAAAAATATAAACGACTCAAAATGTAAAGGAACGATTCCTTGGAACCGTTTCGGAAAAGATCGACAGCTCTGAATCGTTCCGAAATGACATAAATCACGCACTTTCTTTTGTTCTTTGCAACAGGATAGGGTAGATTCTTTTTTTAAGTAAACTAAATCTTAAATGATGTTAAATTCAGAATCGTCGAGGTTGGAAGGGTTCTGGTTTTTGGATTTTGTACTCTACAAACACAATGGGGTGCTGCAGCACCGATTCGCTAGCAAATTATTTTCTGATATTTTATTTATATTTTATTTTTTTTAGGTCTCGCACTTAAGTCGACCCCCCACTTTGATGTTCTTTTTTGTCTAAAATTTCACAATCTATATGCTAGTATACAGGGTGTCCGAAAAGTCTGGAAACGGTCGAATAACTCGAGAAATACATATGAGATTGATAAACGTAAATATACGTGTTAAATATTTTTAAATAAGCTACTCAGTGATACCAAATTTGACCTTCGTAACCGACCCCCTGGGGGTCAGAGGCGGTCCAACTTTGAAATCTTAAATTATAACCCCCATTTTTTATTGCAGATTCGGATTCTACGGACAAAAATACGTAACTTTTGTATTTGATGTTTATTTCGAATCCTCGTTTATCACGGTGTAATCGAGCATATTAAATCGATACATATTCCCGCTTTTCCAACGGGATTTTCCCTAATCGAAACTAATTGGGAAGAATTTATGACATCAAATTCCTCGTCTTTGCATCAATAGCGTTTCCTGAAAATTACCCGTGCAGATTATTTCGATAGTGCTACGCAGTTAAAAATTTGATCCATTTGCTGTAGCGTCACTCCACAGCTTTTATAGAATATCTCTTTCATAACCAATGAGAATGTTCCATAACACAGTAAAGTACACTGTAAAAAATTGACTCTTTTGCTGCATCGTCACTCCACCGCTTTTATAGAAAACGATTACTTTACTGTGTTATGGAGCATTCTCATTGGTCACAAAAGAGATATTCTATAATAGCTGTGGAGTGACGCTGAAGCAAATGGGTCAAATTTTTAACAATGTAGCACCATTGAAATAATCGCCACGGGTGATTTTCAGGAAACGCTATTCCTACAAAAGACGAGGAATTTGACGTCAAAAATTCTGCCCAATCAGTTTCGATTAGGGAAAATCCCGTTGGAAAAGCGGGAATATGTATCGATTTAATATGCTCGATTACACCGTGATAAACGAAGATTTGAAATAAACATCAAATACAAAAGTTACGTATTTTTGTCCGTAGAATCCGAATCTGCAATAAAAAATGGGGGTTATAATTTAAGATTTCAAAGTTGGACCCCCTCTGACCCCCAGGGGGTCGGTTTCGAAGGTCAAATTTGGTATCACAGAGTAGTTTATTTAAAAATATTTAACACGTATATTTACGTTTATCAATCTCATATGTATTTCTCGAGTTATTCGGCCGTTTCCAGACTTTTCGGACACCCTGTATGTGGTAGCTATTATAGATCTATCAGCGCAATACTAGGCGATAGTTGCGACAGTTCTCCCAAACCCAGAAATAAGTATTTAAGCAGTAAGAAAAAACCTTTACAAACATGGGAGAACTCTCTAAATTTCTCAACATAGCGAAAAAAATTAAAAAAATTTTATATTTTTTTCAAATTTTTTGAGGTTTAAAAGTTGTAGAAAAAAAATCACAATTTCCAATTTAAAAAAAAAAAATCTTTGTATAACCCGCAGCGTCTTTTTGGAAGGTTTTTTTCTTGTATAAGCCGCGGACTATACACCTGAAAATACGGTAATTATAAAAGTACTATAAAGAAATTAACATAAAAAAACATTTTTTGATTATGATTGAATAGATTATTGCAATAAATGTTTATTTTGAACTGTTTTTTTCCGTAGTGGAGGTACATAAATATACAATCACATTTTATAAGTTGATAACATAGCTTGAAATTTTCCTCAAGAAATCTTACCATCAGGGAAATTACTGCCACTTGTTGCCCGTAAAAAAAGTAATTAGAATTGCATAAACTTTTAAATACATGCCGCCTATGAGCAAGATTTTTCATAACAGAGACAATAAATGTGCAGCATTTTCTTAGAATAAAATGCATCAACTAAAATTAATAAACAATAAATTAGCTATACCTTAATTGTAAATGATGCTATCAGCGTTTTTTTTTCGCCTGTTTTTCTTTGGTCTGGAGTATGCACCACAGATATCTACCATAGGTAACAGAATATCCTAAAATCATAAACAAAAAAAAAAAAAAATCAGAAAGAAAACATACATTTTTTCTTTATTAAAAAAAAAATCTGACATATACAGGGTGTTTAAAAAAATGTATGACAATGCTTAAGAGTGACAGGAATTAGCAACAATTGTGTAGGAAACCAGGTTGAAAAACATTTATCCAGTGAAAAATGTAGGGTACTAAAAATTCAAAAGTCACTAATTAAGCCACAATTTAATTAAACTTTATTATTGCACTGCATTAGACAAAAATGAAAGTAAATTTAAAGAGACTAAAACTAATTCTAAATAGGGATGCACCGAATATTCAATATCTATTCGGTATTCGGACATGTTACCGAATATTCGGTTAGGCCAAATATGAAACTATTCAGTTAAGCCGAATATGAAACTATTCGGTTTGGTCAAATATAAAAGTATTCAGCCGAATCCAATACTTAATAAAACCTTTTAAAAACACATTTTTTAAAACTTTTCACATTTTCTAATTTTAACTGTCAATTTATAAATATATTTAAATTAATTAGAAAGAAAATCATATTTAAATAAAATAGAATGTTTTTACATTATTTATTTGTTGTTTGTAAAGTATACCTTAATGGTATATTCGAAAAAATGATTTTCCACCTTCAACAGCTCAAAATTTTCCGATTCATTTTCAGGCTCATTTTTTAAAGTAGAAATATGAAACTTGCTGAATTTTTGGAGTGATGTACAAGGTGCCGTGTGATGTCATTTTGCGCTCCATTCATTAAAATTTGATTTATAAGCAATTATTTTCTCAGCATGACCCCTTTTTTTCATTCGAAAATCTCCCACATCGGAAGATTTTTTCCAAAACGCTGTTCTTGACAGCCTTTTTTTACAACATTTTCTACATTTATCAAAAAATCAACAATCACGGCACCTTGTGTAGTTTCTAAATAAGAGATTTTGAAATTTTGGTGCATTTCAGAGTAAAAATGAATTTAAAAATAAATCTGAAAATAGGCAGTTTTGATCAGAATACACCCTTAAGAAAATTAACCATGAGAAGGATTAAAATGGTAAATTTTATTTTGATTCTCCTTTGCTTTTCCCAAATAAAAATCCTTAAACAAGGAAGAAAAACTTTTGAAAATAGTAATAGCTATCAAGGCAATTTTTGTTCATGAAACCATAATCATAATTAATTTTTTTAAATGTGATTTTTGTGAAAGGATCGCCGTATCAACCAGCATCGTGCGAAAGAGGACAGTCGCCTTGGGTGCAGAAATTTAGGGAAACCAATTTTCTACTAACAACATCATTTTTGGCCGGTAAGAAGTATCATTTAAATAAAGTATCATTTTTGACCGCAGTTTTCTCTTCACACGTCCCATCATATGAACCCAAATTTATCAAAATGCTGCTTAAAAAATGTGAAAATTTCATGAAAGAATTTCAAAATAAATGTGAATTTTATCAAAAGATCGAAAAAAAAAAAAAACCCGCTAATTTCTTTAAAGGATTGCAGGAAAACGCAAAATTTCGAAAATGCAAAGGGTGATTCTGAGTAAAAACTTTTTTGAAATTTGCAGCAAATTTCTGAAAAGTTACAGCAGATTATTTGAAAGGGGAGGGGGGAGGGATTTACTTTTGACTTTGTGTTTTTTCTGCAGCCATTTGACGAAGTTTGCCCCTTTTTTTTTGCAAATCTTTGATGAAATTTGTGTTTTTCTTTCACAATTGTTTTATAAAATTCAGGGTTTTTTTTCCCGATCTTCAAACAAAATTTGAGTTTTTTCACAATTATCGAACGAAATTTGCGTTTTCCTTGCAAACTTCTTACAATATTTATGATTTTTTGCCAACGATTTGCAGAATTAATTTTTCTGGGCAACGATTTGTTGAAATTCGTGATATGTTTTTGCCTATAACTTTCCGAATTGATGAGGATTCTTTTTTTTTTTTTTTTCTTTCCGGAACCAAAAATCTATGATTTTCAGAAAATACAGAACAGAATTGCCTTTGGAGAGCTTAATGAATGCAAAATTCGACAAAGGATCACTTAATAAATCCGAATTGTGCTAGAATCATGTTAAGTGTGCAAATTTCAACAATGCATCGCAGAAAAAAATGTAAATTTTGTCAATGGGTCATTAATAAACACTAATTTTGTAAAAAGGCTGCTAAAAAGATGCAAATTCTTTTGAAGAATCACAAAAAAGATGTGAATTTTGTCAGGGGGTTGCCGAATAAATGCGAATCTAGTCAAAAGTCTGCTAAAAAAATACAAATTTCATCACAGAATCACAAAAAAATGTCAATTTCGACAAAAAGCGAAACTTGAAAAACAACACATACACAAACATATCTGTTTATTGTTATAGGTTTAATTTTTTAATCAGAAATAATATATACTGAACTAACTTTTGAAAAATTAGATTAACCCGAACCCAATTTGCAGCAATCTACATTCAACATAAAATCAACCTGAACCAAAAGCAGAGTTTATCAGATCTGAAATGAAAGTAATTTGCACAGGAAGGGAATTTATCCCTTTGAAAACTAAATTAGACTATATAAAATCCCCCCCCCCTCATAGTATCATTATCAATGTCAATTTTTTTTTTTACTTTTAAAATTTATTCACTGTGGGATTTAGAGTAATATATAAAAGTAATTACATTGCTTTTATTAATATATTATTGATTCAAAATAAGGGAAGTTAATAAAATGGCACTTTATACATAAGATATGAATCACATTATATATGAAATATATATGAAGTAACACTTAAAACAAATACTTACTATTTAAAGGAATCTTATAATTTGTAACTAATAGCTTTTTATAACATAATCTATTTAACAATAATAGTGTCTTCTTGCACAACTTACCACTCATGAATGGGGAGAGACGGAAGGGAGGTATACATAGAAATTTTTATCAATGAAACAAGCAAACAACATTCTTTCTCTTTTATTTATTAGTAAACACAAGTTTCATTTCAAATACACTTTGCATTGTCGAACAGCAATTATCAATGCATACACTTATAAAGAAAAATAGAAATGTGAAATGTTGAGGATTTCCATGTTTTAGAATTAATCAACTTTATAATAATTTCGTAATTTCAATCACGGTTTTGCATTGTCATAAAAATAGATTAAAAAAAAGGACATACTATTTTGAATCAAAGACTATGCCACGAGTAAAAAAGGAAAATTTTTGTTGGTTCAAAAATGATATCGATATCAATAGACAAACCCACCCTCCCCTAGAGATATCATCTGCCAGTGCCAGAGAGACACCCCTCCCCGCCCCCCTAAAGTGATAATAGTTATATATGCACAGCTCCTTAAGGCCACTGTCCTTGCTCGAGGAAACGCTCGCGAGCTAATGCTATTCCTATGGGGAAGCATTTTTCTAATAACTCTTTCGCATTTTGACATTTTTGGATAATTTTTTTTGCATTGGATAACTGAGGTGAATGCCGACAGCGCACCTTTTTTACTTTTTCGATTTTGGTTACAGATATTTTTTACAAAGTTAGTTTCACTTTCAAAACCGGTTTCAAAACTGAAAGTGCTTTTTAAAAAATATATCTGCAACCAAAATCGAAAAAGTAAAAAAGGTGCGCTGTCGGCATGCACCTCAGCTATCCAATGCAAAAAAATTATTCAAAAATGTCAAAATGTGAAAGAGTTATTAGAAAAATGCTTCCCCATAGGAATAGCATTTTAGCTCTCTAGCGTTTCCTCGAGCGAAGACAGGGGCCTTTAATATGGATGATTCCAAATACTTCTAATAAAAAATGACAGCAAAAGAAAACATTAAAAAATTATTAATTATAAAATTAATATTTTACTTAATTATTTTAAGCATTCCTTATTAGTATGAGCGAAGCGAATCCTCTACTAGGCCATTCAAATTACATTTTGTCGTACACTTTACAAAAAAACTATTCAATATTTTAACTTCAAATTAAACACAAAAATAAATTATGATCTATAGATTTGCACAATATAATTTTTTTACAGTGAAACGTTAAAAAATGTATTATTTTAATTAATTTATTTTACATGCATTTCCAATACGGACGCATTTTAGCAAATAAATAAAAAATGAAACGCGTATATTTTCAGAAAAAAATTTAAATCATGGAGAAAGTAATTATAGATAGAATCATGATTAATTTAATAAATAAAATATGTTTTCATTATTCAGCAAAATCATTTGCACAGATAACACTTAAACATTTAAAAAAAATTGTATTGTGGATTTTTTTTTTTTTTTTTGTAAAGTGGCAACAAAAGAATTGTAAACAAATACAATTAATTGTTAAATTTGTTATATAAATGAAAAATTAAAAGAATTGAAGCGTGAAGTTGTTGCCTCGATTCAAGCTCTTTATAAATATACTAAAGCAAAGTTGGCCGATTCAGAAAGGACAAATTGACTTTAACCATTTCTTACTTTATCATTTGGATCTAAAGTAATGTTATGTTCTTATTTGTGGACCGAAAAAGGTTTAGTGAACGGGACTTTAGACTTTGTTGCACGTAATAAAGAAAATCACAAGCCACCAGACCAGATATCACGAATAATCATGGATAAATTTGAATACTACAATAATTCAGGGTTCGTTGATTTAAATCAGCTTGATTTTAATCATGATTTAAATCACGATTTAAATCAATTGATTTTTTAAAAAAAATCATTGATTTAAATCAGTTTTTCTTTTAAGTTATTTTTAAATAAATTTAAGATGTAAACAAACATAATAATGTGCTTTAACATAATTTAGTTTTATATAATATATATATAATTAAACAACTTTCAGAAAGATAAAGCTTAAGCTTTGTAAAAAAGTAAAATAAATGTATGCTTTCAAATTTCATTTGAATCAAATTATAAAATAATCTTGCAACAGTAAAGAAATCTAAGCAGAAATATATTAAATATTTGAATATTTACTCATTGGTATTTAGAAAAACTTCTGCAAGTCAAGGTAAAATAAAATTGTATGACTTTATGTGCTGTACTTTGGTGAGGCATGTTATATTAAGATTTGAGCAAAATCTGAATCAGTCATTTATTTATTTATTTTAATTTAATATAATTGATTTTAGCCATTTAGAATAGTGGAAGTTATTTTTGTTACAGTTATCGAAAAGGCTGATACTAAAAACTTAAAGAATTAATGATCAACTAGCTTTTTACTGCAATAGATTTATCTGCTTCAGTACAACAAATGTTTTCTGCCTTTGGTTTGGTACTTTTAGAAATTAGAAATCAACAGATAAAACTGTTAAACCGCTGCAATCGAAATGTTTAGGCCAGAGGATTCAAATTGTGATGTATTTGCTAACTGACTCACTTCTCACTAGTGTTGGAATTCACACTGGAAAATTTTGAATAGCAATTTACTTTTATTTTATTTGTGTAATATTTATCATCTTATAAAACACTGAACTTACTGATTAACTTATGATTATTTACTTCTTAAATTTACTGATTTGTGATCTCCCAATAAAAATAACCTGACAGATGCAGTAACACTGCAGCATTCCTTCTCTGGCTGAATTTTTATTTAGGGATTCCAAGTTCTCATTAGTAAGTTTAAATAGTTATTGTTTTATAAGATGATAGATATTCCACAAATAAAATAAAACTGCTATTCAAAATTATCCTGTGTAAAATCCAACACTACCGAGAAGTCAGTTAATTACTGATGACATCTCAGTTTGTATCCTCAGGCCTTAAGTATTTTGATGGCAGCAATTAAACTCATTTTTCTCAGCCAGCACTTAAAAAAAACAAAAGTTAAAAACTTAGTTTGCTTCCAATTTTGTTTAAATTTTTTATGTGTTGCAGATATTTTTATTATAATTAAAGTACTGAAGCTTGAATTAATTCTTGACATCTGATTTGTAGTTTTCCATGCATTTTGTGTAATCAAGATTTTTTTTTTCATAGCCTAAAATTTTACCTTGAAATAATATAAACCATTTATGTAAATTGTGTAATATTAATAATAAATAATACTTATGCATGTCTATGTGTGTAAAATTTGTTATTTAAATTAAACAAAAAGTCATAAAATAATAATATTGTGTGGCATTTAAAAAAAAAAAAAAAAAAAAAAAAAAAAAAAATTGATTTAAATCAAAACATTCCGATTTAAATAAAAAAAATCCGATTGTTTTGATTTTTATTAAAAAAATCAAAAAAATCACAAACCCTGCAATAATTTAACTTATAAGAATTGGTGCGTACCAATTCCCCCAATAATTAAATTCTGGAAAAATGGAAGCATAAATTGCTCAAGGAAAGAATTTTTTCTGCAGTTAGCTTTTGCTGTTAGAATTCATAAATCCCAAGGTTTAACATTAGATGAAGCAGTTGTAGATATTGAGGATATATAGACACCAGTTGGCTTAAAAACGTACGTAATGTTGTTGAGAGTGAAAATCTTTCAAAATTAAGCATTCAATAGAAATTTTTCTTACGAAAAATTCTACCATATCAAAAATTCTGATACGCTAACATGTATAAAAATGAAGAAATTAGAAAAAAAAATGTTTTACAGTTAAAAATTCATAGTATCAACGAGAGCAGATTTAAAATGTTTTTCCAGAAAATAGGATTTTGACGAAGTAACTTTCTTCAAGCTCTCTTCAAATATATTATTATAAAATAGCTATCAAAGATTATTTGATTTTAATTACAAAGATTGGAAACATGCATATTTCAAACAACTTTAAAAAACACCAGTGGTTACTGGAAATTGTAAAAACATCTTTAAAAGAGCTTTTAGTTGAAAATTTAAAAATATTTTGTAAATGTTTGCTTCGAAAATATTTTATTATGCCAGTCTTACATCATAAATAAAAAATTAAAATGCGCCAAAACATAAAATAACGTTTTTGTATAATAAAGATGCAAAAATAATATTAAAAATATTTTTACTTTCAACTATCTGTTTTATAAAATAATGCTTCGCCAATCCAAACAAAGCATGGCTTTTGCTAGTATTTTTTAACATTTAAGTACATCCAAATTATATTTTAAAAAAAAAATGTAAACAAAACATTTACACAATGCACAACTACTGGTTTCAAGATGTAAGATTTGAGAGAGTTTACTGTATACTGTTACTAAGATTATAAAATCATTTGATTAATATAAAAACGGAAGATTACAGATTAACATACAATATAGATATACTTAATATGCAAATTAACTATGTTTTTTACATCGAACGATGTTCAATAAACAATATAGATGCCATCTGAATATCAAATTTTAGTTTTCGCTCAGATTTAAGGAATCTTAAAACAGTTAGTAGTGTTCCTTATGAGACATCTGAATACCTGCCTTTACTGGCAAATCTCGCATGTCACAATAAAATGGAGATGACGTGCCTATGTAAAAGAAATTAGGCTGAAAACTAATTCATTTGATTAACAAAAACAAAATGCAATAGAATACGTACCACAGAAAATTGTTGCAAATCTTCCGGTTTACTAATAAATATATAAAAAAAAGTGCAGAAATGCCGGATCGAATGTAAGCGTCCATGAAAACATAAACAAACAGCTTCCACTTCCCGCGCGACGCGATGATGTTGCCACACCTTGATAAAAACTTTCGACTACAGTACTTCGGAAAAAATTATCTGCTCGCCTTGTCAAATTGTTTGCGTCGAAAGCTTATTATTTGCAAGTGAGAAGTTTTATACTGTATTAATTGTTTAATTTAGAATGTACTGTGTCAAGATACCGACCGCATTTTAGATGAAATAAGAATTAGGTCAATACAGTAATGCAATTTAGATTCAACATTTTAAAATAATAATAATAATAATAATATAAGTACTGCGTTCATCATTAGTGACTAGGAAGAAGAGAAGGAGGGTTGCACCCATCACCTGCTCAAGGGGTGAGGTGGGGCCAGCGTTAAATTCAGACACTTTTCTCCGGGAGGGACTTCTAAGGCTCTGGTGGGGGAATGTCCCCCCCGGGCCACTTCCTGGATTCAACACTGGATGGGGCTGTACTTCTCTCATTTGAAACAAAATGAAGAAGAAAATTCCGTATCCCCCCTCCCCTCTCTCACCCACACACACGAAAGAAACATTAAGGATTTTCTTTATTGCAAAATATGTAAGGGAAAAAACAGCAAAGGGCTATCAATATTTATTCCATTTATAAGTATACTTGGGATCTAAAGTTAACGGAACATTTGCATTTGAGGTGGGGCTCCGGTGGGGAATACCCCCCCCCCGGGCCACTTCCTGGATTCAACACTGGATGGGGCTATATTTCTCCTCTCGTTTGGAACAAAATGAAGAAGAAAATTTCGCATCCCCCTCCCCTCTCTTACCCACACACGAAAGAAACTTTAAGGATAATTTTTTTTTATTGCAAAATATGTAAGGGAAAAAACAGCAAAGGGCTATCAATATTTATTCCATTTATAAGTATACTTGGGCTCTTAAGTTAAGGGAACATTTGCATTTGAGGGAAAGACACGTTTCATTGTAATAAAATGTTCCAACTAACTTGAAAAATCTCCTGATGTCAAGAGTCACACAGTTATATGCTCTGTGCCGAGAGCTTTAGCAAGATGGACATGTAGTCTAGAGGGGAGGGGGGGGGTGGAGCTCAAAATATGTAACTCTTATCTTTTCATCTCACTTTTATTCATTTTTTAATTATTCACTAAAAATATCCAAACCTGAAGGAGTTGGGGAGCAGTCCGTAGAAAATGGGAGGGGGGAGGGTAGATGACAGTGTTGAATTTAGACACTTTTACCAAGAAGGATTTCTGTTGCTCGGGAGGGGGGGGGCATTGTAGAGTTACGGGGGTGGGCGTGCATTTTTTTGCCATTGAAAACACAAAATCACAAATCTTCCGGGGAGACATCTCATTGCTCTGGAGGGAGGGAGGATTCTCCCCCCTCGGACGTTTTCCTGAAATCAACTCTGACAAATGGTACAAATTACCTACAGCGCCGGGGGGCGGTTGCCCCTGAATAGCGCCGGAAATATACGGGGCGCAAAAATTTATGCTCACAACGTCATTTTTTGCCTGTTACAAGAAAAAGTTCCGGAGGGGGGCGCCAAATTCAGACTTTTCCCTGGGCGTAATTTCCTCTTCGCACGCCCCTGATCACCTGTTACCATCTCTACTAGAGCACCTGGCTTCGATCCTTGTTTAAAAATAAAGTAGCAAAACAGTGTAATCGTACTTTTTAAGTTAATTATTTTTTAATTTAAATATCTAACAGATAATAAAATTAAAAAGTCAGAAGTTACTGTTTTTTAATTTTACCTGTGTAAAACAGAATTCTTATTCATACGGAAAACCAAAAAGGATATTATGCATTTATACCTCCTAAGACGGAAAGAACCTGTCTAAGACGGTAATTTTACTTATTAAATTTCGACTTAGCAAATTTATGTTTATGATGTGAGAGAAAAGAGGGCTTGCATTTGGATTGCTACCAGGACACGTGGTCTCTCTGCACGGCCCTGTGAAAGGGGGAGGGGGGAATTACATGACAACCCTTTCCTCCTTAATTCACCAATTCCTGATAGCACTGTACGTCATTACGATCAGTATTTGAAAGTGGAATTGAATATGAAATTGAATTAATTAAGAACAAAACTCTTTTCCATGTTAACGTTACACCCTCCTCCCCCCCCCCCCCCCCACACACACACACAATGCACCTATTATTCTTGTTCTCTAGGTTTTTATGAATTTATGAAAGTCTCAAAAGAAATAATCACTATATACATGCATGCAAAAAATAAATAAGTAAATAAAAAAAATTAACTTACCAAATTGATTTTGAAATCCACATTGATTGCGATCAAGACTCCTTATGGTCGTCATCGTTGTAACAAAGAAAGCCATGATTTCACAAGTGTGCCCATATGTGTTCCCAATCTGCTCTTAAATGTGTTCCCAAGTTTAGATTTAACAAATATTCTGGGCAGATCACTTTCGGAACACTTTCAGGACACTGTCGGAACCCTTTCTTTATAGTGGAACACATCCGGAACACATTTCAGTACACATTAAGGTAACTGGAACACTTTTTTTCAATCAAAGTGCTCCACATGCGTTCTCAATGTGTGCTGCGAATTTGCAGTGCATTTTTCACTGCCTATTGCTGCCAAAGACTGTGACAGGCACTGGCACTTTCACTTACCTCACATGTCACATTATCAAAATAGGCTGGTAACTGTCAATAAGTGTATCGGTGCTTTTCAGATTAAAGTGTTCATGTGAAACTCAAGATAGGTTAATATGCTTTGTATCTTTTGTTGTTTGCACAAAAAATGCAAACACAATATTACAATACGAAAAAGCATTCACAATATTGAAGAACTTGTTAAAATACGAGTGATGAAAAATAATAATAACCGTTATCTATTATGCTAATGAAAAATCTACGCTCTTTTGCATGAATTTTACATGAATTGCATCTAACAGAGAAATTGTTAAATATAACTTGTTCGGTTAATCGTTCTATTACATAATTTATTCTAAGAATGAATGAAGCAAATTTATGTCACATTAATATTTTTTTAATGTATATACTATATGGCCATTGATTATTGGACACTTGCGATTTTAGACATTTTACTAAATATCTTGCAAAATACATGAAGAATCATCTCGAAACTCTTAGTGTATAAATATAATAGTATACGTCATACATCTCCGTGAAGATTTTTTACCGAAACTCCATTGGGGACCGTCAACAAATTAAAAAAGAATGAATATCTTTTGAATAATCCTGTCAAACTAATGTAGCAAAAGCGCTCAAACTCTAGATTATGATTGAATCTCTTATTGTAATACACTGTGTTCATTTTTATGCAAATAGCTTGCATACTCGCAGAGTAATTAAGGTTTTTATAAAAATGGTCCCAAAATTTTCTAAGTTTTTCCTTTATAATTTTCAGAGTTCTTAATATAAAATAATATTTTTTTCAGAAAATATGACCAACAACATTGCACACAGCACCCTGTAATCAGAATTAAAAAATAATAAAAATTGTATGAAAAATGAGTAGGTTTACTAAATAATTTTTTACTGTGCATGCGTCAAAGATATCAAAATTTCATTTGCATATTATGTTAGCTAAATGTATAGAGCAACGTTTGTAAAAGTCTCAAAATCATAGCATGAAAATTCTGAAAGTAATCGTCTATAGAAAAAGGACAAAATCCGTTGTTTCCAAAATGAAACAAAAAAATGAGGGATTTTATCCATATGTAGTAGTACATCCCGTATTGTGTATTCTATATTGACACTAATCAATGAATATATGGATACAACCCCTCTTGTTTTTGCTTCATTTTGAGAATAACGGATTTTCAACTTATTCAATGGACGATTATTTTCAGAATTTTCAAGTTATGATTTTGTGACTTTCACAAAAGTTGCTCTATACATTTAGCTAACATAATATGCAAATGAAATTTTGATATCATTGACGCATGCGCAGTAAAAAATTATTTAGTAAACCAACTCATTTTGTATACAATTTTCATTATTTTTTAATTCTGATTACAGAGTATTGTGTGCATTGTTGTTTGTCATATTTTCTGAAGAAAATATTATTTTATATTAAGAACTCTGAAAATTATAAGGAAAAAACTTGGAAAAATTTGGGATCATTTTTATAAAAACCTTAATTACTCTGCGAGTATGCATGCTATTTGCATAAAAATTAACACAGTGTATTAAAATAAGGCATTCAATCATAATCTGGAGTTTGAGCGCTTTTGCTACATTAGTTTTGACAGGGTTATTCAAAAGATATTCATTCTTTTTTAATTTGTTGACGGTCCCCTATGGAGTTTCCGGAAAAAATCTTCACGGAGATGTATGACTTATACTATTATATTTATACACTAAGAGTTTCGAGATGATTCCTCATGTATTTTTCTAGATATTTAACAAAATGTCTAAAATCGCAAGTGTCCAATAATCAATGGCAATATAGTGTATATCAGTGATTTTAAAAGTAATTTTTGAAAAGTATTTACTTATAACAATTATTTTCTTAAAATTTTTATAGATATATTTTTTATTATCTTCGGAAGTAGATTAATCTAAATTAAGCATTTCAATAAAACATATAAATCACACTTATGTTTCTTACTAAAATTTACATTGAATATTAAATGAAATTGTTTTAAATGAAAGAAAAATTTTATTATAATTACAAATATGATAATTTTGTTATCACAAAAATTTAAAAAAGTTTATAGTTACTAACTTTCTTTAAATATTCTTTTTGTTACTATATTATGAAAAGCATAAAAAACTTATATAAATATCAAAAATATTTTAAAAGATGACAGAAAATATGCTTTACATTTTCACAAATACTGAAAATGTGTTTCTCATCGTATGAAGGAGGTGCATGTTTATAACTTTCTGTTTCCTCAGTATACATACATATATATATATATGATAGATAGATAGATAGATAGATAGATAAATATAGATATATATAAATTTATAGCTGGGTGCAGTTTACGTTGAAACTTAAATGTAACAAAAAACATATTCGTGAAATAAGCAAATATAAGTTTTAGACAGACATTTATTATTGAACATTTAAAATTTTCTCCTTTCAAATAATATAATTTTTTTTAAAGTCTAAAAAAATATTTATAATCTTAAAAGTATCCTTTAACTTTTATGTTAGTAGATATACGAAAAAAAATTAAAAAAATATTTTTTAAATAGAAAAGCATAAAAAGATCTTGTTCCAATATTTAAATATCTTTATTAAATATTTCTGCTTCAAAAGAACGTAACAAGTAAAAATATATCCCATATTTTCAGAATTTCAAGTTTTCTATGATAGAGATATGTATTTATTTTTTGAAAAAATATTTATTTTAATAGAAAGGAAAAAAAGAGACGAAGGGGCTTTTATGAAATCATTTAAGAAAGCATTTTCATAAATAAAGATCTTTTAGTATCTTTAATAATAACAGTAAAAATTATCACTTACTGCTGATTGTTCTTCAGCTGCGATAACACGTTAACGTAAACACAATCAGACAGAGCGCAAAGAATTGTTATTATCGTTATTATTATTATTATTATTATTATTTGCGTATTCATATTAGAGTTTTTTCGCTAGATATTTTCTACTATCTCATATACATTTTGCAAATTATGTTATTCAACAAAAACTTTCAATGCTCAGCAAATATCATAATTTCAATTTAAATATATACCGTTGTGTATCCTAATATTTTTGAAGGAGTTATCCATGCCCATTAAATTAAATAAAATATTAAAAACATATAATAATGCGTGTGCATTATGTAGTGATCTAAAAGAAATGTTTCATTCATTTTGAAAAATTCGCTATTTTTCCATAAGTGCTCAGCAAATATGGTAGTAAATCAGTGGATACCGAATTAAATTGAATAATTCAGTATTACGACTGTTATTCCTATTTTTAAAGCATTTTGTAATACTTTTATAGAGAGAATTAACGAATGAAAACTATCATCTGAATTTTATTTATGAGTACGATTATGGATAGCGCACAATATACACATGATATTTATATTACTTCAAAAACTGAGTCCTAATTTTATATAAATTAATCTGTAAATTATGTTTTTAAGCTACTTGCATAAAGTTTTTTTTTTTTTTTCAAAATTTTCATTTGTATTTTTCAAAATTCACAATAGTTTAGATAAAATTATTAAAAAAATTCTTAATGAATGCGTTAACATTTTACATTTATAAGGACCAGCGGACATGAATTTTGAAAAGACGACACATTTTTCAATTTTCATCTTTCAGTTTTTATCTTTAGCATGTTTCCTCTTTTAAACTGGATATAAGGTTTTTATTTGTCCAATGTTCTTTTATATTTATTTTTAATAAAGTAAATAAAAACAAATTTTAAAAGAAAATAAGATGGACCGTTAATTAAAAATCTGTTAGGAGTTATATATGAGAATAATTTAATTAATACATGCACGTGTTCTTCAATATAATTACAACAGTTTTCATAAGAATGCTTTGAAATAACATTCTGCTTCGTAATTTTAATTAAATGTTGGTAATTGAATATTCTTACCTGGATAAACTGTGTATTCAATGACATCTGGTACTTCAAAGACGACTATTAATATGATTATCATGCAACAATGCCGAATGTAATATAGAGGTGTTTATTTATCTTGTACATCATTATTAATATTTTTCAAAAAATGTCGAGAGGTGCATCGTATAATATATAATAATAAATTAAAAATGCGAAATTATCGATTTTAAATGTGCACATTTATTTTATTATTATTATTATTGGTGTATGTTTGCATTAAAATTAGAATTCTAATGCCCACCTTTAGGGAATAAATATAATTTTTTTTTTAATTTCTGACTCAAACTATTTCTTATATTATTCATAAACTATGCACTAAAGGCATACAAATAAAATAAAATATTTTTTCTAATTACAATTCAACAAGAGTATATTTAGTAAAATGCCATCATAGTTATACATTTTAAAAACTGAGAACATTTTTAAGTGCACACTTCATTTAAGAGAATTATTTAAATATCATAATCATTATCAATACTTTTGAATACATTGCTATGGTTCCCTAATTTTGCCATTGTTTCCCGTCTACCTTTTAGATGCTCAAATAAACTACATATTTATTTCCGTTTTTGTGCCTCAAACTTGTGTAAAGTTTTCTTGTTACTCATTTGAAATGCTTGAAATGCAACTGTTGGGTATGTTAGCTTTATGCTAGCATACGTCATTCAAACGTGGTGGTTCATCCAAACGTAAATATTCCTATTTTTATTTCAAGCATTAAATTTTCTAAATTACGTTTAAAATTATCGTTTCATCTCTTATCAAGCTTACTTTTTTCTGCTATTATGTCTAGCATATTTTTCAATATTTCGTTGTTCTGTCTGTAATATTTGACAATTATGTTTTGAAACCTTAATTGGAGAATTTAACTTTCAACAGTTTTGTTATTTCTTTAAAATATGGCTCAAGTGGGGAACTCACTCCAATACAGTGCTAAAAAATTGAATTTGAAAAACAAAATACTTGCATAGTTGATTAAAATTTTAAATAGTTTTTTTAAATACATTTTTAAAAATCCTTACAGCTTTTTAAAATATTGATATGTTTACCATGTTTTTTTAAACATTATCAAATGTATAACACACAAGGAATTTTAGATACATCAAACATAATATTTAATATAATATTCTACTGATATATATAGTAAAAAATGATGAACATTTTTATGTATTTCTATTAAAAAAAAAAAACCGTGAAAGCTAGTTGTATTTTTACAGTTATCACATGTATGATAAAGAACATACACAAAAAAGTTTAAATCTATATCTCACTTTCAAAAAAGTTTTAGCATTTTTAAAACAGGAAATAACAAAAATATAAACTTGGAGAAAAAGCCATTTTAAAGTTTTAAGTTGTGTAGATAATTGAGCTGGATGTATAACCAAATTTCAGAATATCTTGCGATATAATTGCCGTATTGGTAAAAATGAAGTACCAAAATACTCACAATTAAAGAAACTTTTTTAAAAACTACAAAAAAAAAAAGAGAGTTAAAAAAGAAATCGATATTTTGATTAATTTTGTGGTAAAATTCCACTTTAAGTCTCGGCAGTAAAAAAAGGCATTGCTTTCCAAACAAGGAGTAAAGTTGTTCTTCCAAATAACACAGTGTTGCATTAAGGCACTGTATATATTTCTTATTCGTCTGTAATGAAGTCGATAATATTTAAATGAATTTGTACTCCTAGTAAAACATTAAAAAAAAGCTTTAGTGATTTTCTAGATGTAATTAGATGAACATCATCAATTTTAAAACAGTTCTTAAGAAATAAGTGCATATTTCATCTAAAATCAAAAAAAGTTTATAATTTTGATTGCTTTAAATTAAAAAAAAATATTTTAATATATTTGCTATTAAATAATTGCATGTTAGGAGAGTTACAATGCTGTTATAAACTTTACTTTACTACAGCTATTTACTTAAAAAAAATAAAGTAAATATCTACCAAGTTGATTTCTAATTACGTACAAAAATATATTTATTTTTACAATGTATATCATTATTGTATTGATTATTCTTTGTTTTCATTCATTATTTTGATTTTTCACATGCCATTTTCACTCAAGGTAGTGTAACAAGGGTCTAAACTTTATTTTTTTGTCGGTATTTTTACAAAATCTTTTAAATATTACAGATGTAAATTTTCGATTTTTCATTTTTTGGGTGAAAAAAGTCCGGGCCAGGATTCGAACCAGGGATGTATTGGCTGAAGCCGCCAATGCTCTTCCAACTGCGCAATCCCGGACACGAATTAACTGTAACAGATGTAAATTTTCCATTTTTCATTTTTTGGGTGGAACCGATTGTATAATCGTGTTTAAATTTAATCTAATGTAATTTCGTATGCAGCAATTTTCTGCTGTTCCGTATATAGACCTTCGATTTATTCTGTTGAGTTGATCCAGAGTATTAAACCAGATAAAGTGATCGTTGAGGTTAATTGGGTGAAATAGTCCTCCAGTGTTCGTGTCCGGGATGGCTCAGTTGGAAGAGCATTGGCGGCTTCAGCCAATACATGCCTGGTTCGAATCCAGGCACGGAATTTTTTCACCTGAAAAATAGAAAATTTTCATCTGTTATAGTTAATTTACCGATTGTATAATCTTGTTTAAAATTAATCTAATCTAATTTCATATGCAGTGTTTTTCTGCAGTTCCATATATAGACCTTCGATTTATTCTGTTGAGCTGATCCAGAGTATCAGACCAGATAAAGTAATCGTTGAGGTTAATTAGGGGATATAGTCCTCCAGTGTTCGTGCCAGGATGGCTCGTTTGGAAGTGCATTGGCGGCTTCAGCCAATACATCACTGGTTCAAATCCTGGTCCAGATTTTTTTCCCCAAAAAAATCAAAAATGGAAAATTTACATATGTTATAGTTAATTTACTGATTGTATAATCGTGTTTTTAAATATTTCCTTTCTTTATAGGATTTTTCTTTCTTTATAATATAAGTATTATATTTATTTTTAATACATATATTTAGATATGATTAACAATCACTGTCAATAAAGTAAATAAGTAAAATTCAAGGAAATTTTAAAATTTCTTAGAAGCAGGATTTTAAACATTCAAGAACATTTTTTTTAATTTCTAAAGTAATTGAAATCTTCACATTTCGGCTACTATGTATTACTTTCAAAAGAAGCAGTCAATATAAAATATATTTAGAGATTTTGGGTTACTTTACAATCTATCGCATGGTAAAAAAAAAAAAAAAAAATAAGAAAAACATAAAAAGAGCCTATATTAAGTTCATTTTATATATTGTTCATGAAGCTCTTTTAAGAACATTACAGATGTTTTTTCATTTGAAATAGAACACAAACAATTACTGAATGTTTTAAAAACTTATTTATATTTTCTATTATTAATTATGGGTTAAAAATGAACCTTACTCATGTTTATTTTCCTGAGAATGTACATAAATTTGTTTAAGCGTTATCAACACTTAAAATTCCAACTACTTTATTGCATTTTTGTTTGGGGAGAAACTTTTTTGTTAATAATTTCAAACATAACTGTTGTTAACCTTACTTTTAAAAAAAAATTTTCTCTTTCACTCAATAATATAAACCTTTAACAGTGTAAAACATTTTTTTAATAGAAAACGTAGTGTTGGCAAACCTGATATTAATACTGTTGATGCAAAATATATAAGGTGTTGTCTTTGTGATTGATATAACATTAGGAAAAATCACGTTGCAATTGGGTGCTTTGTGTTCTTGATATAAATAATTTTATTTTTACTTTAGTTGTTGTTTGAATTCGCTATCACAGCATTGAAAATAACAAAATAAAACTCAAGAAAAATAACTATATTATAAAAGAAAAGATTTTGGCATTTTGACTGTTAAGTTTTTTTTTTTGTAGAATTAGTGAGCTGTTATGTTTCATAGTGCTGTAAAATGTTTTTTTTTTGCGTAGAAAATATTCCATTGCTATTGACTGCATAGTCCATGTGAGTAAAAATAAAAATAAAAAGATTTTTACTTAACTTTTTGCTTTAACCAGATTTCGTAGAATCAATACCTGAGTTCGATCTCACATCATCGTGTTCAGAAAAATCACAATATTATTTAACTGTATAAGCGATGCTGTGAAAGAATTCAATCAAAAAGTGAAGTAAAAACAAAATAACTTCATTCATTATCACCTCGCAACATACAGCCGCGATTATATTAACGGAGCATTCCTTAGACTGGAGAAATTTTACAGCTCTTAAATAATAATATCTTGTAAATTTTACAGAATCTATGTTAGCGTCACCTTTTGTTGCAAAATGCATTTTTTTTACTTTAGCGCTGATATATGTTGTTTGCCATTTATTATTGTTTGTTATTTTTCTTATTTTAAAACCAGAAAGATTTTAAGAAGCATGAAAATTTTACCCTTAATAGATTGACAATAAATAATAAAAAAATTCATTTATTAAAAAATCGACACCAAAATACAAAAGTTTTTTTTCCGAGGAAGTCAAACAATTTGAGCTCTGGGATATAAATTTCTTCCAAATTCCAAATGTCACATTGGCACTAATATTTTGCAAAGAAAAAAAGTTAACGATAAACACGTAAAAATGCATTAAACCTTTTTGAAGTAAATTTAGTCAAGTTTTCTGGTGTCATTGTGATATTTCGGAATTAAAATTATGTGGTAGAAAATTCCACCAGCAGAGCTCAAGGGGTTAAGGGTGTATTCCGTTCAAAACTGCTTATTTTCAGATTTATTTTTAAATTAATTTTTGCTTTCAAATACTCGAAACTTTCAAAATTTCTTATTTAGAAAGTTTACAAAGTGCCGTGCTTGTCGATTCTTTGATAAATACATAAAATATTGCAAAAAGAAAAATCAATCAAAAACGGCGTTTTGAACCGATTTTCCGAAGTCGGAGATCTGGGAACGAAAAAAGGGTCATACTGAGAAGATAATTAATTGTTTATAAATCAAATTCTAATGAATTGAGCGTAAAATGACATCACACGACACCTTATACGTTTCTTTAAAAATAACCTCAGCAAGTTTCATGTTTCTATTTTTAAAAATGTGTCTGAAATTGTATCAGAAAATTTCGAGCTGTTGAAGGTGAAAAGCTTTTTTTTCGAATACACCCTTAAAAATTTTGAGCAAGTAATTTATTGAATGTTATTTTTAAATTTTTGGGATTAAAAATAATATTTAGATTTAATATTTCGTAATTGTTTCTCATTTACAAGTGATATTTTGAATGAAGAATTTCTGAAATTGGTTTATGACAAAGGCATTCAGAATAATAGTCATACCACAAATTCACAGAAAATTTTGAATACCCCATGACATTTGACCTACATTATAAGATGAATTATTTAAAATCATGCGTTTGCAGATACGTTTTCAAACAATCATTGTTTAGAAACAAAACGGAACAAAGTTTTGCTAGCCCTATTAGAAAAGGAATGTTTTACTAAATTCAGATTTTAAAGTCAAACGCTGTATTTAAAGTATGTTAAAACAAATGCATACTTAAAAATTGATGATAGGACTTCGTTTGGCATTGGAAATTATTTAATTAATAACCAAGCTAATTAAATGTATTAAACCACCAATGTTAAAAGTTGAAAATGCATCGTTACGTTTAATAAGTGGGTCATTCCATGTCAAGTGTCCTAAATTTTGGCATGATTCCCGCTCGACCCCTTTCGATTTTTATGAAATTGATACAGAATATACATGTAGGTATATGATGAACATTTGGAAACTGTTTAGTGCAAAAAGTTGTATAGTTGGAGCACCAGGGGTCCATTTGTACCAATCACTATTTCATGGTTGTAGAAAAAACGGCCAAATCATGAAGTTTGGCATCATATTGCTCATGATAAATGAAACCTTACTTATTGAAAAGAGGTGATCTAGTACAACTTTTTGTGCTAAAAAATGTAATTGCAGTATTAAAAATCACAAATCAAAACTATCGTGATTACTAGGCCTCAAAGTAGGCCGTACGGCCAATCTGGTTGAATTTTACCCTTATTTTAACATGCCGTAACTACTGCAAATATTATTTTAAAAATTTCTCGCTTTACAAACTAATTACCTATGCATATATCGTTAAGCCGCTGTAGTTGTTTTTTGATTGCTTAAATATTAATTAAATTATTGATGTTCAAAATCTAATAAAAAATTAAAATCGTCGATTTTCCCCCATATTCAAAAGCATATATCTCAAAAGGGACACTTCTGATTTAGTTACAATTAGTACCACTGGAAAGAACATATCTTTATTTATAAAAAAAATCTTATTTCATTTTGGGCCTCTTAGATATAGAAGGAAAAAAATAAAATTCAAAAACCTGTTGTACGAGATAATCCAGATGCATACAAGAAAGGTATAAATTACGACAGGTTCTTTCAACATATTCTGCACCATTCTTTTTTATTACAACGATTAATGCATATAATAATTATCACTTTTACTGGTCACAGTTACTTCCCCTTTACCATTATGAGTGATTTGTAACCGCATTGCCAATGAGTTATATCCAATAACCAAGGCAAGACTAGCTCCTGGTTGGGTATTGCATGTTTAACAAGATTTATACAAAAATATTCCTTTTCTCTTTAAGTTTATGCTTTACATTACTGTTAAAACATTCTGTATCAAGATTTTAGCTCTATGGATTCTCATGATTATGATCAGAGTCAATGCAGCATTGGCTGTGCTGATAATTCTCAGTGCCATTTGACAACTTATTGTGCACATAAAGGTTTTAAGCTTTTAAAGAATTTTCCTCTGAAGAACAGGAGTTAATTAATCGCCAAAGTATATTGCATCTTGAAGAAAATTCTCAAATATGCCTTCATCACGAAACATTGATTTGCATAAATTTGAGTTTCTTCAGCGAAGCGAACATTCAGTAATCCTTTCATTAAAGACAATCGTTGGGTACGAAAATCTTTGCGGTCCATCAATTTAGAAAGTTGTAATCATTTGACAGACTAAGAAACTAAGAAACTAAAAAGAATGCCAAACTAGACCAAAAAATATGTAGATCATGCAGAAAATAATTCGAAGAAGCAAGAACAACATGGTCCTCTTCTTCAATCGAATTGAAGCAAAATGAAATAGACGTAACAGAAACGTTGAACAAAAGTCTAACAGCTATTGATTTATCTCCTTTAAAATGTCAACGAACAGTAACAAGAGATATTAAAAGCTATGCAAAGCGAAAGATAATTGAAACTGACGATGTGATTTCAAAGAAAATATCTATTGTTGCTGGTATAGATCCATGTAAATTAAGACGACCTACTACATGCAACCAATGCCTAGACTGTTTAGATTACAAACAGCTAATTAAAGAATTGAAGGAGAAGTTACAGTTGCCAAAACGTCCAGAACAAATACAAATATTAACAATGGCACCTCAAAGTTGGACAATAAAAGAAGTTATGGAAGAGTTTGAAGTTTCAAAAAGAATGGTAAAAGCAGCACGAAAATTAAAAGTAGACATCGGGATATTGGCTTTACCTACAGCAAAGTTTGATAAGAAGTTGCCAGAAAACATAAAAGAAAGAGTATTAAATTTTTTTCAAGATGAAGAATTTAATCAATATGTCTAGGAATAAAAGATTTTATTTCTGCTCGGATAGATGTAAGGAAAGTTCAGATGCAGAAGTATCTATTACTAAGCAATTTGAAAGAAATGTTTGCAGTCTATCAAAACAGTAATGGACCGGAAATCGGATTCTCCAAATTTTGCGAGCTAAAACCAAAATGGTGTGTGACTGTCGTTGCAGCAGGTTCACATTCCCAATCTGTATGTAAAATGAATCAAATTCTGAAGTTGATGCTAGCAAGCTGCCCAACTGATGTAGATTATAAATTCCTTATAAGTAAAACAGCTTGTGACTTGAATTCTAAAGATTGTATGCTTCATCGCTGCGAAGAATTTCCTGGAACAGATGATTTAAATTTTTTAATTGGAAGGCATTTTCGAAGATAGTGATCCAGAAGACGCCATTGAATTTAAACAATGGGTTCACACAGATCATGACCCGTTAGAAACGAAGCGGATGACAATTGAAGATTTTAATGAAGTATTGGTATTGAAAATCTCAGCAACGCTCTCTTAATAAATTTTATGCACCCTCATGAACCTTCAAAAGCATTTTATTAGCCCACTATACAAGACCTCTGTTGGATTTCGGAAGAGCATATAATTACTGTTCCATTTCCAAGAAAAACAAATATTATTCAGCAATACAATTTACCGAAAGCTGTTGCAATCGCAATCAATAAGAAATTTGACAAACTGAACCAATGAGTAATGTTTTTTATAGATTGGAGATCAGGAATCAACATAATGGGAGCTTGGAATAATCAAAACATTTAGTCTATAGTAATCTATGGATCCCGTTAGGTACCCGCATTCAAAATTTAAAACATGCAATACGCAACCAGGAGCTAGTCTTGCCTGGTTATTGGATATAACTCATTCTAAATGCGGTTACAAATCATTCATAATGGTAAAGAGGAAGTAACTGTGACCAGGAAAAGTGATAATTATTATATGCATTAATTGTTGTAATAAAAAAGAATGGTGCAGAATATGTTGAAAGAACCTGTCATAATTTATACCTTTCTTGTATGTATCTGGATTATCTCGTACAACAGGTTTTTGAATTTTATTATTTTCCTTCTATATCTAAGAGGCCCAAAAAGAAATAAGGTTTTTTTTATAAATAAAGATATGCTCTTTCCAGTGGTACTAATTGTAACTAAATCAGAAGTGTCCCCTTTGAGATATATGCTTTTGAATATGGGGCAAAATCGACGATTTTAATTTTTTATTAGATTTTGAACATCAATAATTTAATTAATATTTAAGCAATCAAAAAACAACTACAGGGGCTTTACGATATATCCATAGGTAATTAGTTTGTAAAGCGAAAAAGTTTTTAAGTAATATTTGCAGTAGTTACAGCATGTTAAAGTAAGGGTAAAATTCAACCAGATTGGCCGTACGGCCTACTTTGAGGCCTAGTAATCACGATAGTTTTGATTTGTGATTTTTAATACTGCAATTACATTTTCTAGCACAAAAAGTTGTACTAGATCACCTCTTTTCAATAAGTAAGGTTTCATATATCATGAGCAATATGATGCCAAACTTCATGATTTGGCCGTTTTTTCTACAACCATGAAATAGTGATTGGTACAAATGGACCCCTGATGTTCCAACTATACAATTTTTTGCACTAAACAGTTTCCAAATGTTCATCATATACCCACATGTATATTCTGTATCAATTTCATAAAAATCGAAAGGGGTCGAGCGGGAATCATGCCAAAATTTAGGCCAGTTGACATGGAATGACCCAAGTACAAATAAAAATCTTGAATCATTATTTGTCAAAATTATTAGCAATTAGTAGTTTTATTGAAAAAAAAATTAGGAATAAATATTCGAATAGCACGTAATTAAAATTAAGAATTACATTGATTTTTTGCTTATAGAAAACATATTAAAAAATATTTTACATTTAATCATTTTGCTTGCTTAAAATAAATAAATTTAAAAAAAAACAAGCTTAAAGTGAAAAGGAATTCTTAACATAATAGAAATGGATATTCTAATCTCAATTATTGATAAAAATAACAAAAAACCTTTCAAAAAATGTAATTACTCAAGCATGAAATAATAATACACGAAACCTGTTACAAAAGTCTTTCTTCTTACATTTCTTTCTTTATCACAAATTAATATTTCAAGCATGGTTTATTATTTTTGTTCGGAAAACGTGAAATGTGTTCCTACATTATTTGTTTACTCAATATTAAAGAAAATGACAATAAACATTTAGAAAAAAATTAGGTAAAAATTCTTTTAAATGACTTTTGAAAGAAAAATGTGTTTTTCTATTTCAAAGATTGATTTTTTTTTAATTAAATTTGTTCGAGTATTGATTTTTCTTGTATAGTTAAGTGCAAATTAATCTTAAGGCAAATGCAAATATTAAAATTAAGTACGTATTTTTAAGTGTGTCTAATTTCAATATCTGAAATCTGGTGTTAACATTGAATATTTTCTAATCGATAATTTACTACAAATTCTTTTAATGGATGAACCTTGCATATGTTTTATGATTGACAAAAGGATAAATGTGTTATTACTGTTTTTTATCATAATAAAATTTAAGAGACTGTGATTAAAAATATAACACACTGTACAATTGCTGACTCCTGTGCAATTGATCCCACACTTATAAAAAGCTGATAGTGCATATTTCAAGTGTTTCTATAAACACGTTCTGCTTATTCAGGCGCAATCGAAACTGTATTTATTGTATGTTTAATTCGCTTGCATAAAAACTGCTGAGCACAGGATTATCTTGTTTACACTTGTATACACCTGTAGAGAGACTTGCTCGGATACGGATCGCCGGTATCTCCAATGGTTTGTATGTTTTAAAAACTGTCGGAATCTCTGCACAGTTAACCGCTGACTTCCTGGTGCTCTGTTTGAGGGAGTTAAAGGATCTGTGGCAGAGGCTTCGAACTACTGTAAAAAAGAAGCAGATTTTTCCGATTTCGTGTCTCTTTTAAGCGATGCACGTAAAATCAATGCTTTTAGAGACGTAATCGATAAGGCTGAACGCGGTGAAATCAGCGCCATTAAGGCAGATTATGCGGGGCTCTATATCCGCTACAAAACGTGTTTACACTTTTATATGCTATTTTTACAACAACTCGAATCCAAATTCCTGATTCGTTTGGGTTTCCCCGCATCGGGAAATTTTATACTGTGAGGCACTTTAAATCATTGTACATTAAAAGTTTAAACAAATAGTGGGATAGCTACATCAATCAAGATTATATCTTGATAGCTGGTGTAGACACCTCTACTGTGTCTAGCTTGCCAGTTTTTTGAAAATTTGGGCCGACATGTACCCCTTTAGCGCGAAAATTAAAGGGGGTACTATTTTAATGAGGCCCAAGAGAATTCTCGTAACTTCAAATATCAAAATGGAAGAATGCCTCACAGGCATTACGTTAGAAGCCTTGAGGGCAAGGTTCAGAATATACAATTTTTTCAATTCGAAAACAATCTACACAGAGAGGCTAAGATCCCAACCAAACATCACTCTGTTGGATATAGTTATAAAGCATGAAATCACACATCTGATGGTGAGTGATAACTTACACTACGAGAAGGCGGAGGAGTGGAGACATTAGAGTCAAGTTCAATGTTAGAGAGATGTGAGCCTGCTGTGAAAGAATCATCTTAGTAGGTCGTCCTTAATCCCCAGCTTGACTGTTCCCATTGGCCAACTTCTGAATTTTGTAATTCGGAAGCCTATGTAGACAGCGAAGACGACTTTATGCTTACCCCGAAGCGAACTGAATGAAAGCCTTGGAGGTATCGGTCAGTGCTTGCACGGTAATATGGAAGTTATTCAATTTTCAAAGCCTGTTTTTTTTTTCGAAATGTTTTTTGTAAATATGTTAAACTTGCTTTGTATATATATATATATATATATATATATAAATTGTGACATTTATTTGCGTGCGGTAGCACTTTTTAAACTTTAAACTTTAAACTTACCAATTAACGATTAATCCTGTTTCGCATCCTTAATCCTGCCCATGAGAAATGAGTTCTTGGCAAAATTTCAATGCAAGATAGGGATCATTCACAAATTGCACTTTAATAAAAATCGATTTCAGATATTGCCTCTCTTTTAAAAAATAAAATAGAAGTGTATAGATTTTAAGTTAAACCTGCTTTCAAAATATACTGGTGAACTGCACTAAAGGTCTGCACGTGTCGAAATATTTAGGTTCTGTCATGAACCGACACTGAAAAAAATAATATCATAGCCCGACCCGGCATTATAAAAAGTTTAAATCATTACCGGCTTGGCTATGAATTTGTACATAGTTTTTTACTTCAAGATTGCTAAAAATTATTTCCTATGGATTAGTTCAGTGGAAAAACCCTTATTACAGGTTTTCGTTTTCATGTTTATAATTTTCATTTTTAAAAAAGCGTCAAATGCTATGACATATTTGTCTTATCACTGAATCGCTATTTATTCATAAATATTTCATTAATCCTTTATATCGTTAATCCATATTTTAGGTGTTGGAGGCTTAGAAAAATGCTATGCAGTAAAACCTTTTAAGACGGAATCAAAAAGAAAATGAAAAAAAATGTTACAAGCAATTTTCCTTGTTATGAGATGTAAATGTGGTATATTTGTCTCTTAGGTAATATAACATTCATTTTAGATGGAAAAGCAATTTTTTTTGTTTAAGACAGGATTCCGTCTTAGGCAGTTTTTTAAAACTTATTTGTTGTATTTGAAATTTTTAAAAAAATTACTAAGCTATTCTTTAAAAAAATTAATTTCAAAGGTTAGAAATACAATTTAAAAGTACATACGTTTTTCAAGAAATTCTTAGACTGGGCTAAATTTTATTTATTTTATGCGCGGATTAGGTCAGTCATAGACAATAAATTTAATATGGGTTGTGTTGAAATACGAACTGAAAACTTCGTACCATTCAAACCTAGGAAGAAGAAAGACAGTCCCAGTATGGCATAAGAAAACAAGTTCTGCCCGGCCTGGCCGAGTGTTTTAGAAAAGAAAGTAACGTTTACGTACTGGCCGCATATCCATTTTTTAAAAAAAAGAAAAAAAATTGCCATATGTGTCTTTTGCAAATGTTGTCAAAATATATGTAAAATATTTTTGTTTTAAAAAAGTTATGCAAAATAGAGTTTCAAAATAGTCGTTTGGGACTGCCCTGTATGTGTGTATTTTGGACTTTAAACTATAAAGCTGTGAATGCTACAAAACTAACTACTCGTAAAAGTATTTCTGAATCGAGTCAGCATACACAAAATTTATTTTAAATGATACATTGGATATTTTAACATTCTTTTCTGAAAATATTTTCAAACAGCTAAGATATTTATTTGAATGCATGTTTAAGACAAAAGGAGATTTGAACTGTAAATAGAACCAGATTTAGAAAATGGGTTTTTCACATTTTATGGAATTTACTCGAGAAGGTAAAGAAATCTTTTAAGAACTTTTCCGAATTCAAGGGATTTAATAAATCTATAAGTAACTGCTCAACATTCAGAAATACTTTCAATATTTTCTTTCAAAGATCTTATTTTAAATGAGAAAGGTAGTTTTGTTCATATATTTAAATGCGAAAAACAGTTTATTTAGAAACGGGGTATTTCATTTATTCAGATATAAGTAATGGAATGATCAGCAAAAAAATATAACACAATTTTTATTCGATGAATCTTTTTCTATCTAAACTACTAACGAAAATTGTTTCGTTTTAATAAGCATTTGTACTTTAAATTTTATAAAATAGTGGTATTCTACAACTTACTTGACATATTCTATGAATAAGCAGTTGAAACAGTAAAAATATAGACAATAATTATATTTATCACTAAATAAGACCCACGATCTCTTAACTTCAATAATATCGCGAGTTCATAATGATCTTTTTGGAGAATTTAAACATACAACTTAAAAAATTTAAATTTACAGTACAATTTAAAATAGATAACATTTTAAAATTAAATCGTTTTTAGTAACAATATTCAGTGTTATTATTATTTTTTTTTTTTTTTTGTATTTTAGATTATCAAAACACAAAACTGCAAAAGCTAGTTTTATCAAATTATATATAAAAAGGATATTGTAATTTCGGTCATATATTCATGGTCACTAGTCTCAAAAAAGCTTCGTCAAAAGTATATTAATATCAATATATCTTATTATGTTTCCGCATATGTCAGCTTTCCTAATTTTTTACATAATTTTGCGAAATAAAGTTTTTAGTTCACTTTTGAATTTTTAGTTATTTTTTTATGCGGATTAAGTCGTCAAATATACATTTTGAAAAAAAAAAAAAAAAAAAAAAAAAAACTTTATTAATTTTTATGGAAATAATTATCTCTTAAAAGACACAAATGACTATTATCCGGAGGAATTTGACTATTTATAGATAGTTGTAAAATTTCGAGTCGGAGATTTCTTATTAACAGTTCCACAGACTTCGATGTTTTGATACTATAAATGAGTTCTCGGGATGAAGACAGCAAAGAAAGAGGAATGGTTTATGCACCCCTTTCCTTATTGTCTTCATTCCTTATTTAGCCAATATATTTTCAACATGAATCTAATAAATGATCGTTTACTTCACCTTAAACGAAACAAAATTAACATTAAACTGTAGATGAATTAGACTCCTTCATTAGGTCAAATATCTCGACTTTATATAAACCCAATCCCACAGGTTGACGCAACGCATTTTATACCGAGAGGCGGCAGCACAGACAATCATCGTGTTCACGGCTGAAAATCTTAGATTACTCTAATTTCGAATCCCATATTAAAACACAATTGGTCTGTCCAGTCATATTTTGGTGGAAAAGCCTGATAACCCGATTTTAGTGATTGATTCGTGGGTTTATCATCCCGCTTTCAAAAAGTCTGCACCAAATTTCATACTTTCATTCTGCACCAAAAATTATGAAAACATGGAGGACTGCGAGCAGGTAACATAACGTTAAACCTATGAGTCAACCACTAAAATCGGCTTTTTAGGTATTTTCCACCAAGATTTGACTTGGCAGATCGATTGGGTTGTAATATACCAATCGAGATTTAAGTAATCCTAGATTTTCATCCTCGAACTCTGTGAGGTAATTGTCTGTGCTCCCTCCTCCCGGTCCATTTTGGACGTGTCGAATATAACATATATAGTATATATAATTCTTTTCGTTCGCAGGTAGGTTCATGTCGGCTTGATCTTATTTCTTTTGAAGTCGACTCGGTTTCAGGTAGGGTTTTGACTCTTGCAAATAAGCGTCTATAAACTGATTTTTTTGGTTGTTGTTGTTAATAAAGAATATATAATTAAAGCTGTACAGTTGGTAAAATTATGTAGTCCAGTATGAGAGTACACTTTTTTAAAGTTCAGTATAACCGATAAAATTGATAATAAAAATATAATTAGTGAATGCTATTCCATAATTGCATTAAAATACAGATAATATTCATAATTTGTCAAATAGTGACAAAATTGGAAAAAAAACTAAGTGCGCAAACGACCTGGAAATATCATTTTTTTTAAAATAAAAGTTCTTTAAAAAAGTTAATATGTGTATTTATAGTTATTAAATATGTGCTATGTTCTAGAGATCAACCACTTTTGCCACATAATCAATTATTGTAAATTAAAATGACTGTAAATTAGATTAATTGTATATTTAAAGAAAAACGTACTTTCCCTTTTACACATTTATTAAGTTGAGAAATCAAAGACCACAATGAAGCAAGTGGTAATTTCCTATTTCAATCCAGTCAACTATGACTGATGTTCACATTTAAAATCATATATCTTTGAACTTTTTTTTGGTCATCTGGCTTTTTATTAAACCGATTTCAATTATTATTTTTTTGAAACGAAAGCACTCTATTTTTAAATGTGTCCGCACTTGCCATTTTATTATTATTATTATTATTTCACTTTTGTATTTTAATTTGAATTTTAAAAGGCATTTTTGTAAATTCCTTCATATTTTATGCAATCAACTTACCTATATTGATGAATTTTATAAAACGCAATGGGAAACACCATATTGTTATCCAGATTTATTATTATATTATAATCAATTTAACTCTTCAAAAGCTTTCGAACAGAAAAGAATGTCAAGATTTAAAGATACACATTTTTACACATAAAGCTGCTACATTTCAGTACAGTTTTCATTCCGCTTGTATTGAAATTGAGATGCCCATCTCAGAGGCCTTAAGTGGGTAAAAATGATGCCATTGTATCTGATATGAAACACTTAGTTTGCGACTATAAAATAAATGTTATTTTTAGATTTTGTTCAAAACAAGAACTATAATTGTGCCATATTGGCGAATTTTCCTTCATTTTCCATAACGTAATGCTATAAATCAAAGCCTCAATCAGTAACTTAATAAGATTATTATCTTAATTCATTACTTATGACACATAAAGTTAAATTTATTCAATAATTTGAGAAACTGCATAAAATTTTAGTTAAAAACAATATTTTATTTAGCAGGTGGGCTACCCAACACTACAATGATTAATTATTCTAATCATTTTGTGATCATTTTTATAAAATCACTCAATAGATTCGTTTAAACATTTTCATTCCTTGAATTTGATACATTACGATTCGTATATATAATCGCCGCAACATTTTTTCGAGTAGTGTCAAATTGTCTGAAAACCGAATGAAAATTATCTACGATGTATTTAATATACAATTCATAATGAATTCCGCATTTATGAATGTTTGCATAACAGTGCAACAGCTATTGCACCAAGATCTAAATATTTAGAAAACTAGTTACAGTACTAACGCACTTCATGTGCCCCTTTGATGTAAAATTTCGACTTGTTTCTGCAAATTACTTGTTATAAAATTACTTTAATGTCAAAATCAAATAGTAGAATTCTGATTTGATAAGTCAAACTTACATAACATGAGCCAAACAATCAGTAAATTTAATTAGACAGTACACTTTTGTTTTGTTTGATTCTTCAAAAATTAGAGTATCTTTTATTTATTTATTTAGATAATAGAAACTGAAGTTTAACATTTTCATTTTAGATAAATTATATTTTATGTAATTAAAAATATCATAGTATTATTCATTATTTGTCCGAAATAACTACATTTTCTTTAAATATATATTCAGCTGTATTTTTATTAATATATAAGAATGAGTACATATATTAATTATCTATTCATTCTTCTCATTCTAATTTAAAACTTTATTAAACAATACAAGAATGCAATAGCAAGAATACTGCATGAAAACTTTACCTGGCATGGAGAATCAGGTAATAAAATTAAATATGCTTAAAGGATTGTTTGCATAAAAAATAAACCTTGAAAATGAGTTAAAATAAATAATTCAAATTGAAGCTTTAAAACTAATGATAATGGTATATGATATAACGAAGTTTTCCCCATAAAAATACAATACAGATAAAGCCTATTTTAAATTCTATTCTAGTTTTAAAAAGTTCGGGGAGAAGAGGTAGCTTTCATATGCTTCTTTATTTATTTTAAATTAAGTTATATTATTCAATTATACGAAGCTCAAATTAGTGGAACACGATTATATAAGATTGGATACTAGTTTTTGTCAATACTGAATATAAAAACCAATTTTTAGAAATTAGTCATCTTTTATTCAACCAGGTTTTATTTTAACCGATTTTTATGATCGCCAAATTCCACGATATCCATTTTAAAGCAACATTATGGATAAATCAAACCAATGAGCTAGGTCGAAATCTTAATTCATGTGAACATGCACACTCACATCGAAATCGATTAATACATACGAATACTGTCGCGGGTAAATTGATTTAAAAAATGCCACCCACATTAGCAATTCAAACTTCTATATCTCAGGCGTTTTTCAAGGTAAAGACGAAGCAAAAAATACTCCGGAATTCATTATTAAAATAAATAGTTTAGAAAGACCCTTTTTTCAATTTCTAATTTTTTGTTTATACATCATTATACATTTAAAAGTTTTTTTACAAACTTAAATGACCGCCGAGAGACAAGATGGCAGAAAAAGTTGGCTCGTGAACTCGGCCAAGACATTGGTCTGTACCATGTACACACGGAGTTATATCGAAATCAGTTTATAAATATGCGTGTTATCGCGTGACAAATTTCAGACCTTTTCAAAATGTCAATCACACCGAAAATTGAAAGTGCTAAAACTCAGCCATTTTTCAAGATATAGGGTAACACCCCCAGTAATTGGCATGCACCAGTGATTGGCACATTTTACAAACATGTCCTAAAATAAGATTTATATCCAGTCTTTTAAAAATTCAAGACCATATATCAGTTATATGCTCATTACATGCACATGAAGATCATAACTTTGATTTATTTTACAAGATGACAATAGAGCCTAGAAAAGAGAAACAATTATGGCTTGTATCAAATTAGCCATTTTTGTTGCAAATTCTTCTTTTTTGGCTTAAGGAAGGCATGCTTTTCAATTCATTATTATCTGATTTATAATATATTTTAAATTTTAATTGGCAACAGTTTTGTTTAGTTAAAAAGGATTACTTTAATTGTGTAAAAGTATTTTCGACACAAATATTTGGATTTCTGAATTAATGGTAGATGCCAATTAATGGTGCTTCAATTTTGCTAGTTCCAAGTAATTGGCACCTATTCCAATTACAAGGAATTCGCAAGGAATTTGAGATTAAACCATTTATTTTGAAAGTACTTTTAAAATTATAGACTAATTTTGTTTATCATTTGTTTTTGTTTGAAAATATAAATTTTATCAGTAATTGGAATCCATTAAAGCTTCATATGACAATTACTGGGACTGCATGACAATTACTGGGTATTAATGTAAATATATTGTATTGTTTTAAAGTGTTCACATTTCAGACTAATATGCTGATTTCTTACTCTCAAAAACCTGAAATATGGCATCTTCATCTACAGTAAAGTAATTTAAAGCGATTAAACCCAATGCGAAATGTAAAGTTTTTTTTTTAAATATAAACATATGCCAATTACTGGATCACAGGGTGTCATATATTGGTGTTCTAGGTGCCAATTACTGGTGATTTCATCAACATTTTACAAATATATTTTTATAAAAATACTTTTTCATTTTTTTTGCTTTTAGTGGGCAAAATAGATGCACAGATATGCATTCTTTGATTTAAAAATATATCCAAGTAAATAGCTTATTTCTTTGTAATGAAAATTTAAGTAAGTTTAACGACAAATTCTTAATGTGCCAATTACTGGGGATGTTACCCTAGGTGAAACAAAAAATCCTCTGGAATCTTTGTATTAAGGTCAAAACACAAAAGAAAAATCTTTTTCAATTTCTTACTTTTTGCACCTAATTTTAAAATTTAAGTTACAAAAAAATTAATATTCCACCATTTTGAAACAAGTCGGCGGTTGGAACTGGCCAACGAACTCGGTCCAGGCATCGGTATGTACTATCTACGCACCACGTTTTATCCAAATCGGTATATAAATACGCGTGTTATCACGTGACGAAAATCAGATTATTTCAAATTGTGAGCAACACTAGAAATTAAAAGTGCTATAACTCATCCATTTTTTAAGATAGAGACGAAACAAACAATGCTTTGGAATCTTTTTATCTAGGTCAAATACATAAAAGAAAAATATTTTTCAATTTCTCACTTTTTTGTATCTAATTTTAAATTAAAAAAAAAATTAAATGACAGCATTTTTGAAATAAAATGGCGGATAGAACTGGCTAACGAACTCGCTCTAGGCATCATTATGTACTATGTACACACCAAGTTACATCCAAATCGATTTTTAAATACGTGTGTTATCAAGTGACAAAAATCAGATCGTTTCAAAATGTCAGCCTTAAGAAAAATTTAAAGTGCTTTTACTCAATCATTTTTTAAGATATAGACAAAATAAAATATGTTCTGGAATCGGTGTTATAAGATCTAACACATAAAATAAAAATATTTTTCAACTTTTAATTTTTTTGAATTTAATTTTAATTTTTTTTTAAATGGCCGTCATTTTGAATCAAGATGCAGGATGATGCTGGCCAACGAACTCGGTCGAGATATTTGTATGTACTATGTACATACCAAGTTTCATTAAAATCGGTTCATAAATACGTTAGTTATAGCATGACAAAATTCAAATATATATATATATATATATATATATATATATGTCAACATTTGAACGGAGGGAGTTTTGGGGTCTGGGTGTCATTATCGATGAAAATATACTAAACTTTTTGGAAGTGTTTTCTTCCGGACGGCTGCAATAGGTAGTTTTTTACCTTTTGTAATGAAAGCTACCTAAAATTATCACATTCGCCTTATGATGGTTGCGTTTCATCACTATTTTATGCATATAGTCATCACGATGGGATACCATTAATATTATACTTTTTGGAATAAATTTTAGAAAATAAAATACTCAATTCTTTGAGCCAATTAATATTGATTTAAACCCTTTTTTACAGTATCTATAGCTTTGCGAGACGAGGTTAGTTGTCATAATTTATACTAATTTTTGAAAAGATATTTATTACATTCGGAATATACGGTGTATAATTATTAGTGAAAAAAAATTACAACTCTAAAACATCTTTAATAATATTTCTTTATTCTATTATTTACATTTTTCTTAAGAAAAAAAAATATTTAGGTCCAAGATTAATTAAGTAATGACTAAACAAGAAGTATAAAGAGCTAGGGTTAAAGGTTTACAGTTTTAAATGTTTATTTACAGTAAAATTAACAAAATGCTGAAAAGCTAAAAATTGAGAAAGATTAATACCTTTGTTTTAACGAAAGAATTGAAAAAAAATTCTTTACTATTTAATGTAAATGAAAATATTGTAAAAAAAAAATCTTAAGATTTGTACAAAGATACAAACTTATTTCCGATTTTTTTTATTACGATTATATTTATTATAAATATTTAAAAACATCATTAGTTATAATTTTGTTTTTAAACACTGGGTACTTTAAAACCACTTTTGAAAATGAGTTACAACAAATAATTCAAAATGCAACTTTAAAACTAACGGGTATAAGATATAACGAAGTTTTCCCCATAAAAATACAATACGAATAGATCCTATTTAAAATTCTATTTTAGCTTAAAAAAGTTATCACAGACTCCTTATACTGGTTAAGTTTCATCACTATTTGATGCATATAGTCATGACCATGTGCTACTATAAAAATTATACATTTTGCAATACGCTTTAGAAAATAAAATACTGAATTCTTTGAGCCAATTAATATTATTTTAAACCCTTTTTTACAGTATCTATAGCTTTGCAAGATGGGATTAGTAATCATAATTTATGTCAATTTTTGAAAAGAAATTTATTAAATTCGGAATGTATGCTGTATAATTAGTAGTGAAAAAAATTATAAATCTAAAACATCTTTAATAACATTTCTTTATTCTATTATTTGCATTTTTCTAAAGAAAAGTAAAATTTTAAAAGTTAAGACCAAGAATATTTAAATAATGACGGAACAAGAAGTATAAATAACTAAGATTATGGTTTTATAAATTTAAATGCTTATTTACAGTAAAATTAAGAAAATACTGTAAAGCTGAAAATTGAGAAAGATTAATACGTTTGTTTTAACGAAAGAATTGACAAATTTCTGATTCTACAAAATACAGATCGGGCTGTTTTATCATTCAATTTTCACCCACTAAAAAGCGAATGGAAATGTGAAATAAATTTACTCGTAATCGAAATCGGATTGCAGAGATAATTATTTTACAAACAATAATAATTCCTTTCCTGTTAAGAAACTTTCTTAAATTAAATTTGTTAATACTATTATTTTCAACACAATTTTTCGCTCAGTAGGAAACATTCAATTCGAATAAATTTGTTAAACCCATTCACAAGTATGTTCTGATATGTATTTGCAAACTTATAAATAATATTATTAATTTTTGTATTTTTATAGAAATTCGGGTAAAAATTAAAAAAAAAATTATAAAATGAAACTAAAGAAATATCTGCTACGTTTATAAGCATAATATATTCTAAATATTTATTTTAAGTCAGTTACAATTCAATGTAATGAAAATAATGTAAACACAAATTTTAAAATATGTACAGAGATACAAACTTATCTTAGATTTTTTTTTTAATTAGGATAATTTTTATTATAAATATTTAAAAACACCATTAGTTATAATTTTATTTTTAAAGTCTCAGTACTTTAAAACCCCCTCTATATTATTTTTACACTAAAGTATAAAACGAAATGAAATTATTTAATTAAAATAAATTTATGTGATTTATTAGTGTTATTTTAACGCTAAACGTACTAAGAATACTCAAATTTATAAAAAATATAATTATGCTTATTTAAAAGTATTTACTTTTTTCACTTAACTGACATTTTTTTTAATATAAATTTATTGTTAAATGTGTGCCAAGGAAAACATTTTTATTAAAATGTGTGTTAATTATTTTCAGAAGAACACATGTCGTACAAGATCAGGGTTCACACGCGTCAAGATATTCAGGAAAATACTGTTTGCTGAATCAGAAAATGGAATTTATTTTCATTAAATAAAGCAAATAAGGTGTCCTGGGGTCAATAACGCCATGTAAAGGTTCTGGCAATTTTATTCCTTATTTGTTTTCTTTAAAAAATGTAATATTTCATAAAACTTACCTACTATTTATACAAGAATGAATATTTTACCAAATATGTATTCATAATATGTAAAGGCGTGGTTTTTTGACCAATAATATTATTTGGAGTTATTACTCAACTATTAATTACATAATTGCCTATCAATTACCGATAAATTACCTACATAGGGTAATAGTATCATGCAAACAAAATTTTAAAATAAATTAGAATAATGGCATGTAAATTGCCAGTTCTAAAGATGCTACCTCTACAAACCTAGAAATCAACAGTTTGCTGTTACTTTCCATTAATTCCGATATCAGGATGCAATAATAATCATTTGATATTCCATTCAACTGACTTGGGAAAAAATAGAAGCATTTGGCACATATAAATTTCTTTTTATGCTTTTAAGTTTTAAGAAATGAAAATAATGGTTTATCGTGCATAAAATAAAAATAATAACTAAACAGAAGAATGTAGTTTTAGTTTGAAAATAATGAACAAGGGTAATAACACCCGTGTAGTCCGTTATTACTTGAGTATACATTTTCTGTAGCTTATTTTTAAGTTGCAAGCTACTTCCCGAACATATCCGAAATCGTCCACATTTTGAAAGTACATAACATACACTGTAAATTTATGCAATAAACAAAATATCTCCTAATAAATACCTAGTATTCACATCACAAACATTATTTAAAAAATTTTAGATCGCGCTTGCTGATTCCAGAGATAAGGTGTACAAATGAAACAAATTAACTTGTAGAGATTATTTGTGACCCAGATGACTGAGAGCCTTTCAGCACGAAATCTGTAGTGCTATGTTTCTAGGTTTCTTTATAACGAAACATAATATCAGCACTTGGCGTTATTACCCACCCTGGCTTTATTGTAGCAGGATATTTTATTACTTTACAAATATTCTAGTAAAATATGCTTAAACATCTTTGAAACGCACGAACTTTGAAGATAATATATATATATTACTTTAACATTTTGTCGACTAAAAGAATTGATGAATAATAAGAGAGTGAATATTTTTATATTTTAGGATGAGGAACAACAACGTATGGATTCCTCTATTGAGAACAGATAAAAGCATTTATAGAATGAATGAAGATGAAGAGGAAAACATAGAATATTAAGCAAGTACGCTGTTTTGTCCACTGTACACAGAGGAAAACTTCAACTTTTTTTAAATCAAAAACATCGTTTTGGCGTTAGTTTTTTCTAAACATCAAAAAGGTTTCTTCACGACAAAGACGAGCTGAATTCTATTTTAACTTGACTTCTTTCTACTTTCATATAAAAGCCGATTTGCTTTTACTGGAGAGAGATTCTATCTGTGATTTGCCTGCAAACGGTCACAGGGGTACTAAGAAGAAGATGTTGTGCATGCGCAAAATAATTGAATTTTGAAGCAAAATGTCGCATGAAACAATTATGAGTTTACCTTGGAAAATAATAGGCAAAACAAGTTTCAAGAGTTCTATGTCACAGAGATAGCTCTTTATCACTCAAGTACACTTCTGTTAGATGGTTGAAAGTTATACTTTTTTAGCACTTTTCAACAAAGTTGAAAAGTGATTATGCATTCGGTTTGTCTGACCGTCTGTCCGTCTGTCCTCCTGTCCGCGCTCTAACTCCCGTAAATATACTCGGATTGCTATGAAATTTTTATACGTTTTTGAGGTTTACCGTAGCACGAACCCTATTGAAAATGAAGTATCTACCATGATTAGTTTATCTACAGAGAGAATCAAAAGTTTCCCATTACATTACGGCCTATGGGGAAAAATCGTTAAAATACTCGGATTGCCATGAAATTTTAGGACGTTATTGACGTTTATCCTAGCACAGGTCCTATGGAAAATGAAGTTTCTACCATGATTAGTTTATCTACAGGACGAATCAAAAGTTTCCCATTACATTACGGCCTATGGGGAAAAATCGTTAATATACTCGGATTGCTATGAAATTTTAGGACGTTATTGACGTTTACTCTAGCACGAACCCTATTGAAAATGAATTTCTATTATGATTAGTTTATCTACAGGGCAAATCAAAAGTTTTCCATTACATTACGGCCCACGGAGAAAAATCGTTAATATACTCGGATACCCATGAAAGTTTAGCCATAAATTTATTATTGTAAGAAATATATATAAAAAATGAAATTTAATATTGTAATTGCAAAAACTACCGTGTTAAAAAAAAAACTTTTGAACTGATATATTCTACAGTGATTTTTTTAAATCTGATTTTGCATAAATAGTGTCTTTGTTTCCTTTATATGTAAAATTACAACGTAATTTTAAAATCATGAAAAAGATTCCCTTCAATGATTCACTATGTTCCCTTCAATTATTTGAATTAGATATTTCTCAAACCATTTTAAAAAAAATTCAATAAAAATGAATCCGACTAATACTAAAGAATGGAAATATATTGTTGGGCATAGCATGTTTTATGGCAGTCTAAATTTTCGTTTTTTGAAAAAAAAGAAAGTAATTATTTAATTAATAAATATTCCATATTAGGGAGAAAACTGTATTCTTGTAGCATTGATTTTTTTTCTTTTTTGTAAAAATAAAAATATGTGTATTGCATTATACATTATTCTTTCGAACCACTATTTTGTACCAAAGAATGCATTAAAAATATACATGTATAATTGTAACGCACGCAGTTTTAAAAATTTTTCTTTTTTTTTTGGTATCAAGAAGTAGTTATTATTTTTTAAAGGATTAATATATTTACATTAATCAGTATAAATTAAAATTAATTTTCACTCTCTCTAAAATGAGTACTTTTGTTTTATAAAAGTAAGAAGATTAGCTTTATAATTTACCGTCATTATTTCATGTCTGAAGTCTATTATTAATACTTTTAGTAATTAATTACTTACTGCTTTGTGTTGACAATATCAGCTCCACGCGCTTTGGAGATAGTCTCATAAATTTTAATGAAGGGATTTGTTTGTTTCGAGTTTTATCCTATTATGTAATGCGCAATGATTATCATTGTTAAATATTTTATAATGATTCCTAAACAGGTAAACAGGACAGTTGTGATATGATATAAGTAATCAGACTGCTTGAAATACAACCGTTTTGCAGACAGTTAATTGTTTTTTAAATATAATTATTTATTAATGAGATTAATGGGTTTACCAATATATTTTAATTAATGTTTTTAGTTCTGAATTGATTACATGACTAGCGTCATTGTACAAAATCTTATATTGTTTCATTGAACGCTTACCTGCTCTTACAAGTGTGATATAATATAGAAAAACAGGAATGTGCATCGCATTAATAACAATTGTCAAAGTTTCTACATTTATTTAAGTTTCATAATTATGATAGATTATTTTACATTAAATGTCATTAGTTATACGTTTTTATTAATTTCATTTCTCTTCGAACTTATTTAATTAGGTATCATGTTGGATACATACGTAATATACTACTTAGATAATAATATTCACTTGTGCATAACTATATTTTTAATTCTGACTTTGAAACAGAATACAATAAAACAGAATACAATAAAACAGAATACAATAATTATTAGAGCGAGAAGGTGGGAATTAAATTTTTGGTCTTAAGTATTTTTATCCACTTTCAACCCTTCTATTCGTGATTGAACCAAGTGCAGTAAATTTACGTATTCCATACTTGTTATTGGTTATCATGGAAACCTTGAAAATACACCAGCATTGGCGGCCAGATTTATTAGAACTTTCAATTTACGACAACAGTCGTTTGTTGTTAATTTTTGGAGTCGAATAGGACGATTTTTTTATTTTAATCTGTAGTATTCGCCCGCATTAAAACTCTAGCTATATGGTTAGCCTAGTGAAACTTATTTGTGATAATTTGTTGATAATGTTTAATTACTTGTATATATCTATATAGTATTTTAATATAGTTAAAAATAGTTTCTTCGATTTTGGTTGTAAATATAATTTACACTCCGCTTGGAATATTGCAGAAACGGGCGCGGCAGCCACAGTATTTTAAAACTAGTTTAGTTAGTTTAGAACTAATAATAGTTATTATCTACAATAGGACTAAATTAATCACGATATGACTAAATTAAACAAAATAGTAATTCTTAAAAGATAACAAGTGGACAATGAAAGTCATTTGAGTAGAATAGAGAGGGTGAAATATGCATGGTGAACAAAAATTTCAAGAACCCTGAACCGTGCCCTACGGGATTATAGGGGATTCCAGGATCTTAAATGAAATGTAAGAACGTGGAATAACTAAGTGGAAAAAGGTTTCCAAAATTTAAGATTGTATTAAAAGGAGGTAATTTAATTACAATTTATAGTTAAAGAATTTCCAGGCGTTCTGTACAGAGTCACAATGCGTCAGAAATTGATATCGCATGTAATTGGATATAAAATCTTTTTACAATTATTGAACTAACGAGAGGGCGCTAAATTATATTAAAGAAAATTGCAAGTATTTCGGATTCACTTTTAAAGAAGTTACATGAACGGCTCGAAGAAAGCGATAAGTATTAAAAACTGATAGTAACTGAAGCCTAAGAATTTTTTTGTAGTTCATATGTCTGTCTTGGTTGTCATGGGACCTGTTTTGGACTATTTTCACCTAAATCTTCAGACTTCTACATGCGGTATCTTTTGCTTGCAGTCGAACACACACACACACAAAATGATAGAGCGATTTGTTATTTATTTAGTATAGATGAATATTTCAAATTATTAAAATCTAAATCGTGTTAATCAGTAAATAAGTTATTTATAACATGCGATCCCAAATTCTACCAGCAAATCCACAAGGGTGATATTTGACATCAAGATGATGAAAAGTTGCCATAGAAAAATGTCTCGCGAACCACTTATTTAGTCACAAACACAGGGTGTTTCTTTCCAATTGACCTTCGGATGACGATGGTAATTTTGAGAAAAAAAACCATTGCAATGAAAATGTAATGATATGAATGCATGTTTTGCTTAAAATATTAAAAGATCACGAAAAGTTTTGTAAGAATAGTTCAAGCAATCGCCGATACCGTACGAATTAGATCGCAGTCCAAAACATAAACACTTTCTGGAGCGTAAAATGAAAACTTAAACCACATTTTTAATATAATTAAACTTGAAACAAAAATGAGAATATGTTATTATTTTAACATAATCAAACTGATAGGTAAATATGTCATACGAGTAATATGTAAATATGTCATATTTTCATCTGAGTGAAAAATTGCCTATGCTAGGAATGGCGCCCGCTAGGAATGGAGCCCAGATGCTCGGTTTACAGGGCCAATGCTCATCGTTTACATGGAATTCCTTTATCTTCGGCATATTCTGTTGAGCTGTCTAAATGACAGAACAGATGTTTTTACCAATAAGTTTATTTGAGCGAAATATACTCTCTGGATGTCGATCCAGTTAGCTTAAAGGGTAAAACATTGGCCATTTAAGTGAAGGATCTGTTTTTGATACCCAGCCTGGACAATGTTTTGCTCAGTTGGGGAGGTGAGAATGTTTAGTAAAAGTTTCATTGTGGTATATTTCAGTTTTATGAGAGTTATTAGCGTGAACCCGAAATGAAATAGTGTAAAACACCCTGTACTTTTTATTAAACACCTGTTTTGCGACCCATTGTTCCATGGTGATTTTTTATTCTTTTTTTTATTACTATCTTTTCTCTGAATATTTTTGACGAATTTGGTAACATCTCCTACAACATCTTCATTTGTTCTAACATTTATTGACATAACTATTTATTGAAAAATAATTTATAATAAATATATGTTCATTTTTTATTATTTAATTATATTGCAATCTACTGATTTGTTTTCATGAAAATATTGTTATATTAACTTAATATATATATATATATATATAAATATATTTATGATCTCATTTTAGTTATATACATATATACAACATTCCTATCATTATAAAATCATTCCCACATTTAAAATTTATATGCATATTAACGATTGATAAAATTATTCGTATGATAGAAAACATAGCACGAGTTTCCGAATTCACTAGCAGATATTAGGGTGCAGTATATAGTACAATACATAAATTTAATAACATCGTTTTTTCTATGACCAATACATTTTATAAAAGATTTCGTTTAATTATTTAAGAAGTTTCAGGAGTCTTATTTTTACCTGGTGGTCCAATTTAGTAACATGTAACATTAAATTTTTGTCCCAATACCTATAAAATTATAGGTATTGGGAATTATATGCATATAATTACCCAATATATGCATATATATTGTTGTTTTAATATAGAACAACTTAATGTCCTTTTAATTAAAAATATTTTTTTATATTCTACAATGTAATTTAGTTTTATTTTTTATGTATAAACTTGATAAAAATAAATAAATACTATTGTTATTTTTTTTATTTTCATCCATTGCACGCAATACTGTAGCAACACTATTGATTGAAAAACCCCCCACAATATTGATAATGCTGTAAAACTAATGTATCTTGAACTGATACTTCAATTCAAAGTAACTTATTTACTTAGTTAAAATTTAAACTTAAATAATAAAAAATATATATTGAAAAATTGCCGACATTAAATAAGCAATACAATTATAGCACTAAATTTGCAGTATACATTATTCTTTAACTTTAAATGAAGATATTTACCAAGCGTCATGCAATTTGCTTTATAAGATTTTGAGAAATGTTGCGTGCAGTGAATGAAAGTCAAAAAAGAATTTGATAATTTTTAACAAAATTAAGCATAAAAAATAAAATTTCAAAACAGAATATGAAAAAAAAAATAAAAAAAAGTTTAAGCAAAAGAGATATTTTGTTGTTGATGTTAAAAACTTTGCATGTATGTTTTATTGGGACTGAGAAAAAATATTAAATATGATATATAGATAAATTGCACCACGAAGTAAAATGTAAGACTCTTGAGACACCTTAAATCACATGGATTTAAAATAATACTTTAAATGCAAATTAATGAATATAGTTTAAAAGAATAGGTTGTTTTTTGTTATTATTTTTAAATACTGTGTTTTTGTAACTTAACTTATACATGATTAGTCATTCATTTGCAAATTAATTATGTGCGATCACTTTTAAGACAAGAGATTATTCAGGTTTCGGTATGTACAGAGCACTTAATTTACACTTTAAAAGAGACTCTTATAATTAAGTCTTAAATTAAGTAAAGAAAATTATATTTGCGAAGGTATAAATTTTCAAATAGAATGTGACGACGTTAATATGGCCTTTCCGAAAGAAAGATAAAAGGGTTTTATAAACTTAAGCATTTTCTTTTTACTATTATGCTTACAAAAAAGGAATGCATCACGTTGGCTATGATTTCTAATAATTTATTTTTTAAATAATTTATAGGTAGGAGTATAGGTAGTAATTTGCAGGACATATTTCTTAGTCAAATTTCTTCGGCATAGCGCAGCCATTAAAAAGTGTAATTTTGTGACATATAGATAAAGAAAGTGCAATTAACAGAAAAAGAGGAACAATTAAAATCCCCGAAATTGATGAATCTATCATAATGTGGGGATCATCCAGAAGATAAATTTCCCACGATTCATAAAACGAAACAAACCATAAGCTGGAAAGCTTTAATGCAATATATACAGTATTGTTTCAGCTACTTTTCAACAGAAGAAACACCGGAAATCTAACACTTGCATTAACATGAGATAACATTCTGCAGGCGAAATTTTAAAATGGAGGGCCAAATTCACAGTCAAGTAAAATTTAGATACCTCATTGGTCGTGTGGAAAGGGTGAAAATCACGAATTTGTTTCTCCATTTGAAAAAGAAGGAGGGGTAAAGTAATTTTCAAGCGATTGTTACTGTCTGTTCTTATTTATGGTAAATCCATCGAAATTAACTCAGTTAAGATATTTTGATGACATTTTATAGAACGAAAGTGAAAAATTTTGATTATAAATGAAAACAGATCAGATTTACTTCAAAATTGCCGCTACGATTTTTTCTCGGAAAAAGGAATAATGCGACATTTCCCCTACCGCCAAGAGCATATTCTCTGAAAAGGACGCGGCTCAATGACCAATATTGCGCTTGGATTTCACCGGACTGTGATTTTCGCAGTCAATTTTAAAATTTCACATTCTGCAGTGCTGTGTCTTACAATTTTGTGGATGGAACCAACTTGTAATATAGTTGTCATGTAACTTATCGTCTCCTGTAACGATACTGATGTGTTAATCGTTAGCCTAATCTTAGTATCATTGCAGACATACGTAATACGATCATTGATGCATGCAATCATCATGAAATACTTATTGTTCCGTAAAAGATTATTGCCGAAGAACATTACACTGGATGCATTAGTTCAGAGTTGTCTTTTCTGCTGCTATACAACGATAAAAAAAATATCTCAACAGGATTTTTATGGTTATAAGACAACTGTCCCTTTTGATAACTGTCTGTTAAGGCCCCTGTCCTCGTTCGAGGAAACGATAGCGAGCTAATGCTATGTCTATGGGGAAGCATTTTTCTAATAACTCTTTCGTATTTTGACATTTTTGAATAATTTTTTTTGTATTGGATAGCTGAGGTGCATGCCGACAGCGCACGTTTTTTACTTTTTCGATTTTAGTTGCAGATATTTTTATCAAAGTTAGTTTCACTTTCAAAACCGGTTTCGAAACGGAAAGTGCTTTTAAAAAAAATATCTGCAACCAAAATCGAAAAAGTAAAAAAGGTGCGCTGTCGGCATGCATCTCAGCTATCCAATGCAAAAAAAATTATTCAAAAATGTGAAAATGCGAAAGAGTTATTAGAAAAATGCTTCCCCATAGGAATAGCATTATCTCGCGAACGTTTCCTCGAGTGAGGACAGGGGCCTTAACACAGTTGTTGAGCTACAATGTAATAGAATTCTGAAGTAATGGAGTGCAAAAACGTATCCTATGCAGGGACGACTGGTATATTTCCGGTATATTTTATATTGAAAGGTAGCTGAAGCATCGCTGTATCTTTTGCAATAAATCTCTCTAGGTATTTATGCATTCCTTTTTTATAGGCCGTAATTAACTTACTTTCTGGATTACCCTTGTAAAAGGATAAAACATTGCTGGAAGATTTCCACTAACAGCGTATTTTAGGTGGCAACACTACGTTAGTACTTTTGCTACGTTAAGCACCTCCAGTGCTTATCAAAAAAATTTCTGAATGCTCGCATATCGAAATTTGTGTTTAACAAAAAAAAAAAAAAAAAAAAAAAAAAAAAAAAAAAAAAAAATGCACTATTCTCACAAACTATGTGACCAAGGGTAATCCCTGTAGTTTTCCTGCAAGATTTAAAATATCTCCCGCCTTTAACTTTTGGGGAGGAGGATTAATATATTTTTGCACTACATTTCCCTCTATATCTCTCAAAATATAATGTCTATATTTAAAAGAAATGTATTCCTGAGTTCAGCGTTATGAAAGTTTTCAAAAGATATCCCTAATGGATCGACATTTATTTTCTTTTTCAAGTCACAAAATTAGACCCTCTACATTTCCCCTAACTACATTTGTGAATGTTTAATAATCATTAAATATGTAAATCAATAATCTTATAAGCTTTCCATAATTTTAACTTTTCACGTTTATTAGTTTTCGAATAAAATGGCTGTGACGCGGCGGATAGAATATACAGGGTGTTTCGCTACCAGACCGACAAAATTTGAGGGGTGATAGTAGACATGAAGACAAACATTATTAAATAGGAAACCATGGGCCGCAAACGTCTTCCGTAGCAGCTAAGGGACATTAAAGTTTAAGATCCAAAACTTCAAACGATTATAAAAAACGGAAAAAAAGTGGATTCGTTTGGGTTTTCGCAAAAATCCTTCCCTGTAACACGATTTGTTTGTAAAAATTTTTTAAAGGTTACGTTCAAAAACTGTCGATATTGTTGCGGTTTGCGTGTAGGTCTTTCCCTTGGTAATTATTTTATTCAAAATGACTTACAGCTCTTCTGTCTCCATTTTTTATAGAGGGCGCTTTAGACTTTAGAGTAACAAACAACTACCTTTTTACCCTTATTTTGTGCACGGGGTTTAAATTATTCTAAAATTTAGACTTTAACTTAAATTTTAATCCCAAAATCGGAAACATTAGGATCGTGTAACTAGCGAAAATTGAACTGTGAACAGAGGGGGGGGGGAATTTTAAACACCCATAAACATTATACAAACTGATCGACATTGTTGCGGTTTGCGTGTAGGTCATTCCCTTGGTAATTATTTTATTCAAAATGACTTACAGCTCTTCTGACTCCATTTTTTATAGAGGGCGCTTCCGACACATCTCCGAAATTTCAATGGCATTACTCCTGGGTTTTTTACTACCAAACCAACATACTTTCAGGAAGTTTTAGGGATGCAAAGCGACTCGAAATCACATAGGAATGTAACGTTGAAAATGCCTTTTTAGCGAGTTGTGTTTAAAAGAAGCAGAGAAAAAAGCAACAGAAACAGTTAGTGAAACAGCTACACGTTAATGTGGCAGAAAAAAAATTAGTTAAGGGTTTTACTACAAAAGGTGTCTGAAATTATGACCAGAAGTAATCGGGCATTCTTGACAGCAGAGTCGCATGCAATTCCTCACGCTTTCAAAGATTCCTGGCACCTCGGATAAATTTCTGGCAGCTACAGAAATTCGAGCTGGGAGGTCTTCCACTGACGGTACGGGAGTCTCATACATTCAACTATTCCTTTGGCCACAGCAGAAGAAGTCCATACAGATTCAGATTCAGATTTAGCCAGGTGGGGGGGGGGGTACCAATTGGTTTGAGTTCAACTAGCACCACCAAGCATGATTACTTAAAAAAATACAGAACAATTATACAGTAATAAAATAAAGGTAAGGTAATAAAAAGTAATTGATATAATGAAGTAGGTGCGACGATTTGGCAGGCCAACGAACCGGGCCACCACTACCTATCCACCGATGTCCATATTTTACGTTTAGGTGTCTGCGAACATCGATGGAAAAATGTGGAGGAGCCTCATCGTGCTATATAGTGGCGTAACGAAAAAGGAATATGTGTTTTTACCAGAAGTTCGGACAGAAAGTTTTGTAGAAATATCAAGTTGCTTTTTTTCTCTGCTTCTTTTAACCCTAACTCGTAACAAAGGAATTTTCGACGTTACATTATAATATGATTCTGAGTCTTCTTTGCATCCCTAACACTTCCTGGAAGTACGTTGGTCTGATAGCAAAACATACAGAAGTAATGCCATTGAAATTTCGGAGATGTGTCGGAAGCGCCCTCTATCAAAAAATGGGGACACCAATACTGTACGACATTTTGAATAAAATAATTACCAAGGGAATGACATACACGCAAATGCAACAAAATTGATTAGTTTGTGAAATGTTTATGAGCGTTCAAAATCTCCTCCTCTGTTCACAGTTCAATTTTCGCTAGTTACCAGATAACAATTTTTCCGATTTTGGGCTTAAAATTTAAGTCTAAACTTTAGAATAATTTCAACTCCGTGCACAAAATAAGGGTAAAAAGTAGTTATTTGTTACTCTAAAGTCTAAAGTGACCTCTATCGACAATTTTCGAATGTAACCTTTAAAATTTTTTTGCAAACAAATCGTGATGTAGAGAATGATTTTAGAGAAAGCCGCAAACGAATCCACCCTTTTTTCCGTTTTTTATAATCTTTTGAAGTTTTGGACCTTACACTTTAATAGCCTCTAGCTCCTACGGAAGATGTTTGCGCCCCATGGTTTCCTATTTAATAATGTTTGTCTTAATGTCTACTGTAACCCTTCAAAGTTTGTCGGTCTGGTAGCGAAACACCCTGTATAATAGAATATTATAATACTACCGTTTTCACATTTCAAGTATGGAACCCTAAAAATAATTCAGAATACTATTTAAAAAAGAAGACAGAAATCCAGAATACAATCCTATGTATTTTCTTAAATATTGCTATCTTTTATTTTTGGGCCTCAAGCAAGGCTATGTCAGGTGACGTATGTTCGCTTTCTCTTTTCTGCAAGCATGTTTCCTATAAAAAAAATTGCATATTTGGATTGATATTTTTCCGTTTGTGTAGCATAAGTGGTCTAGAGAGAGAGCGTTGTGGTTTTAATTTAATTTCAAGATACGTTTTAAGATTAAAGATTTAATTAAAAGATTTTGATCAGAAGTAAATTATCTATCCGACGTAAATATTTCAGTGTTTTAATAAAAATATTAAAGTTAAAAAATAAATTTAGAAAGTATATCTAGTAAAATTCTTTTCAAAAAATAAATTACAAACATTGATTTAATACTCTTGTTATACAAACATATGTGCGACTCCAAAATGATTTCTTTTCAAAAATTCATTATAACAGCTTCATGTTATACTAGACCAGGAGCCGGCCGTCGATTTTCCTATGTATCGAGTACAAGGACCGGACATACATCAAAATGTAGGTTTTAATGTGCACATTAAGAATATCACTGGCTGCCATGTCCTATCCTGCCGGAACCTGGTGGCAGCCACACTTTTATGACGTCAAGTTTGAAAGTTTACCTATGTATCGACTACAAAGACCAGACCTACATCAAAATGTAGGTTTTAATGTGCACATTAAGAATATCACTCGCTGCCATGGCCTATCCTGCCGGAACCTGGTGACAGCCGCACTTTTATGACGTCAATTTTGAGTGTTTACCTATGTATCGACTACAAAGACCAGACATACATCAAAATGTAGGTTTTAATGTGCACATTAAGAATATCACTGGCTGCCATGGCCTATCCTGCCGGAACCTGGTGGCAGCCGCACTTTTATGACGTCAATTTTGAGTGTTTACCTATGTATCGACTACAAAGACCAGACATACATCAAAATGTAGGTTTTAATGTGCACATTAAGAATATCACTGGCTGCCATGGCCTATCCTGCCGGAACCTGGTGGCAGCCGCACTTTTATGACGTCAATTTTGAGTGTTTACCTATGTATCGAGTACAAGGACCAGACATACATCAAAATGTAGTTTTCAATGTGCACTTTAAGAATATCACTGGCTACTAGGTCTTATCCTGCCGGAACCCGGTGGCAGCCGCACTTTTATGATGTCAATTTTGAGTGTTTACCTATGTAGCGAGTACAAGGACCGGACATACATCAAAATGTAGGTTTCAATGTGCACATTAAGATTATCACTGGCTACCAGGTCCTATCCTGCCGGAAGCCGATGGCAGCCGCACTTTTATGACGTCAATTTTGAGTGTTTACCTATGTATCGAGTACAAGGACCGGACATACATGAAAATGTAGGTGTCAGAATGCGCATTAGGAATATCACTGTCTGACAGGTCCAATCCTGCCAGAACCCGGTGGCAACCTCAATTTTAAGACGTAAATTTTGAGTGTCTACCTATGTATCGAATTCAAGGTCCGGACATACATCAAACTGTAGGTTTGAAAATGCATATTAATAATATAAGGGTCTGCTTTGTCCAATTTTACCGGAACCAGGAGGCAGCAACACTTTTATGCCATCAATTTTGAATGTCTTTTGAATGGACCATATATAAATAAATATGTAGGTTTAAAAGTGCACATTAGTCCGGTCCTTGTACTCCATACACAGGAAAATCGACGGCAGGCTCCTGGTCTATACAGCAATGATACATTATACAGACTGAACAATAAACCAATTATGTGTGAAAGAGCTTACTTATCGCATGATAACTGAAATACCCTAGAGGAATATAAATTATGTGACACATGTTTGTGAACCATGTTGAAAGCATTTTAATAACACAAGTACTACAGTAATAAGATAAAGAATTGTTCCAAAATATTGCCATAGCCAAAAACCTAAAGGATTCCAGATAAAAGGTGATAAAAATAAATAAAAAAATAAAATAAAAATTAATTCTCCATAAAAGGTTATTTTCATTACTTATATTTCTCTTCTAGGAAAGTAATTATTTAAGATGTATAGAAATGCATAATGTAAAAAATAAACAAAATTATGTTAAATTAATATATCAATACATACACGTATATATCATACACTAGTCACCAAAAGTTAAGGTATAACAGGTTTTTCGAAGTTCACCAGAAAAAAAAAAATTCAGTCACATTAAACTTCATAGTTTATATGAATGACAATAATAAGCTTTGCATAAGTTTTTTATTTAACTTAAGCAAAAATTACAGCTACCACAGAAAAGAATAGGTACTTGTGAATTAGAGAAAAGTATGCAATTACGAAGCTTTCGAAATTTCGCTTGTAAGTTTTATTATATTGAAATTATTGTAGACAGTTTTGTTCACAACAACCAGAAAAGTACAGAAATGTATAGAAGAAGTCGTTTGCCCAATTCATTATGGTGGTGGGCTGTAGGATGGATGACAATGTGGTTATCCCAAGCCGATACTGCTAAATGGCTCAATGTGTCTCACAGTGTAGTCCAACGACTATGGGATCAGTATGAATCTGAAGATTCTGTGTCCTGACATGTTCCAGGCCGCTCACATGTTTAAATACCTGCAGAAGACCGGTTTCTAGCTCTATCGGCCCGAAGGTGAAGACGCACTACTGTGCCGCAACTCACTGCAGACCACTTTGCAGCATGAGAGATACGAATCTCCGCTACTACACTCCGCTACTAACACGTCTTCACAGTGCTGCTCTCTATGCAAGGCAACCAGTTGTGTGTGTCCCTTAAACAGACGACAGACCAGGGTTCGCTTACGTTGGGCAAGAGAACCTTTTTTTTGGTCCAGACAACGATGGACTTCTCAACTCATCACAGACGAGTACAAATTAACACTGTAGAGCGATTCATGATGTCTTTTGATCGGGAGAGAACAATAAACTCGATAACATCAAAGAACCATTGTCGAAATACACAAGTACAGAAACGGTGGAATCATAATGTGAGCAGATATCTCACTCGGAGGCCACACTGACCTGCACGTGTTTCATGGAGGAACTCTCACTGGTGCGAGATATCGGGATGAAATCCTTGATTCGTATGTTGCCCATATGCCGGTGCTATTGACAATGGTTTCATTATAATGGATGATAATACGACACCACACTGAGCTGTAGTGATTGAGGATTATCTTGAGGATCACGGTTTGGAGGGAATAGAATGACGAGCTCACTCTCTAGACTTGAATCCAATAGAACATCTTTGGGACTATCTTTGAAGAAAGGTTGCGTTTTTAAGTCCTTCTCCAAGGTCATTAAATGAGCTGGAACAAAGCTTACTGACTGCCTGGTCAGCGCTACCTATTTCGGTGTCCGAGAATTTACTTTAGAGAATGAAAGTGGATGCCGCCGATACATTCAAGTCCGGGGTGAACATATTCCGTATTAGAGCCAGATTTTTAATGTCCCTGTCACATTTTGCTGCATAATACTGTGATGTACTGATTTTTCCAAGAATGGAATTTTCCACATGAGTGCGTTTTTGTTTTTATTTCATTTATACGTTTACCTTAAATAAATTTCTACGTCGCATTATGTAAATAACAGTTTAGTGCCCATTTCCTCCAAATTTGTCGTTTCTAAATTCATTCATTCGCAAATTAGACGTAAAAAACTGGTTGTATCTTAACTTGTCGTGGCCAGTTTAATAAAGAAAGAAGTGTGTGAGTGTGTCGACGCTGTGTTGAAGAGAAAGCTGTACATAGAGCTACATGATTTGGAGAAAGATATTTCTCTGCATGATGCTTTGCCCTCGAAGCCGGATTTTAAAATTTAATTAGGTTTTTTTTTTATTAAATTGTCTTCACGAGTTTTATTTCTTAAATGTTTCGAGGCGATTTTTCCACATTAGCGGAAGGAATATTGTTTCATTTTTTAAATTCTGAATAGTAGGTTTTATAATATTTTCAATAAAGTTTATTCGGAATTTATACAGCAGTTTTGGAATCTTCAGCAAATTTTTAATGCGATTTTTAGTGTTTTTTCGCATTTTGCAGCTATTTTTCGACACTGATAAGAATAATTTCGTTTCATACTGTTTGCTTAATGTAAGAAATTTTGTCAATTTTGTCTGCTACGATCTTTGAATTTCAGCAATTTTCAATGCGATTTTCGATTTATTTTTAGTGATTATTCGAGCAGTATTTTTATGTTTAGCTCCGATTATTTTTTATTTCCATAAAATACTTTCGATTACAATGATATTTTCCATTGCACTCCTTTTGAGTTAATTTTGACTCTTGCGAATTTATAATATTTAGCTATTTTTAATGTATTTTCGAATGTAATTTTTTGCCTTTTTCCTAGTCTACTGCATTTTTTTTTTTTTTTTGACATTCGGAAATAAAATAAGGTGATAAACTTTTAGCTAAATATAGCAGATTTCGCCATTTACAGATTTGAATTTTAATGATTTTTAAAAGATATTTTAATTTGATTTTTAGATATTTTTCAAGATTTTTTACGTGTTAGGTTGATTTTTTGTCATTCTCGAAAAGTTTCTGATTACAATGTTTTATCCATTCGGAATTCTGCAATTTTCTTATTTTAGGGATTTTTTAATATCTTTTTAAACGCGATATTTCAATTTTTAGAAATTTTTTTCGAACTCACTAGTGATTCTTTTTAACATTCGGAAAAAGATGATCATCATCTACGATTTTTTAATTTTAGTTACTTTTAATACGATTTTTAGTTATTTTGTTATGTTTCATGTCAATTTTGTTGTTTTCATGAAAAGAAAAATACGCTTACAATGTTCTACCTGTTTAGAGTAAATTTTAAACACCTGGATTACTTTTATAGTCAGCGACATTTAATGTACTCTTTAATGCGGATTTTTCCAGTTTTCGTGTCAAACGGCATTTTTTTCTTTTTTTATGGTATTTGGAAAATTTCAAACTGTTAGTCAGATATAAAAAAAAATTCCATCTACAAATTTTGAATTTTAGCGATTTTTAATACAATTTATAGCTAGAATTTCAATGAGATTTTCAGCGATTCTTTGACAGTTAAAAAAAAAATTATTTGCATCGTGTGTTCTTGATTCATTAAACTTTTCTGATTAGAACGAGTTTGAATTACCATTAGAGTAAATGTCAACAACTCTTGCGGCGATTTAATATTTAGAGATTGTACGTTTACTAATACGACTTTCGCCCGTGTATGAAGTCCAATCGCGATTTTTTTTTTTACATTCAATTTTTTGACATTCAATTTTTTTGTTACTAATGAAAGAATTCTCATCACAATATTTTTCCCCCTATTTAGTAAGTTTTTTTCGCTGCTATTTAAAAAAATGTGCGACTTTTAATGAATTTTTAATGCAACTTTTTGCATTTTTTATAATTTCACAATGTTTTTTTTTTTCATTTGACATATCAGTTTTTACCAGATATTTACCCTTCTATAATAAATTTGGGTTTTTGAGATTTTTGAATTGAAGTAATCTTTAGAAGTTTTTAGACTTCCTGAAAAATGTGGCACCATAGCCAACAACTCTCCCGTTTTTTGGCCCAGAAATATATAATAGAAATATTTACCTTGTTTAATTGGCAGATTATGGCGATTTAAAATGGTAAAAATTACTCTAAAAATTTTCCGAGCCAAATAAAGTAAGATGTTGGCAAAAAAAAAAAAAAAAAAAAAAAAAAAAAAACAGAAAAATGTGTAAATGCTATTAATAACATTTTTTTCTTGCAAAAAAATTAATAAAGATATTCTTGTGAAATACTTCCTGTTATTTAGGTAATGGATCAAAATTGTGGTTTTCCTTGAAAATTTTTTCTCGGAAAGCAATCATTTTAATAGTTTCTGATTAAATAGAATTATCGATAAAGTGGCTTTATAAATTGTTAAGGGAATTTAAGGAGTAAATATGGAAATAGATTATTAGTTAGAGAAAGTGCACTTATCTTTATTATTGCATTATCTATAGAACCATTACGCTGTCAAAACGTTTTATACTATAACATAACGCTCTTTGAACATAGTTTAGTGAACATCTACTAATTTTGGTATCCCACTTCAAATATAATTTTTTTTATTGTTTTTCAGAGTAAATATTCGTTATTAAATAATTACTTGAAACGAGGTTTTTAACAAAAAAAGGTTATGAATGTGTCAAAAAAAGTTTTTTTATATTATTTATTTATTTATAACGATTTTATTTTGTTTTATATGGCTTTTTCATGGAAAAATTATGCATTTGTGAAAGTTTAATATGTGTGTCTCTGTTGTAATTTTATATTTGAATTCTGCCAGCAAAATCTTAACTATAAAATAACTTTTTTAAAAAGAATATACGATTGCAGATTATCTTAATTTTTCAAACATTATTTTAATTATACATTTTTTTGAGACATAAATGTAAATTTCTGAAAAAATGTCTATATTGGTAAAGGAAAATTTCGTCGTGTCTTCCTCCATATATGTGTGACTGTTGTTTTCAAAATATGCGGTACACACTACATTGAAGAACTGTGAGTGATTAGTCAAAGGCCTCTCTGGTGCACTTGAGACTCAAAATTTTAAATTTCAAATGCTTAGCTGAGTTATTAATTACAAAATATAAAACAAACTTATTTACCCTGCCTCATCTCCGCTCTGCCAACAGCAAAAAAGTTCTCGAACATGTGCAGATGTCCTATTTACGCATCCATACGAAAAGCAAGGATTTTTCTTTTTTCCTTATTATTATTTTTTTTATTTTCGGGGGAGGGAGGGGTTGTCATTATTTGTTAGCTTCCATCGGTCAGTGATTTAGTAAAGATAAATGCAGAAGTCATAGTCTGAAAAATTAAACTCATACGTCTTAAAGGCCGCACTTAATCAAATATTACGGTTTACTCTTTGAAAATTTCAAAAAATATGTTTTTTGGTGTGTTCTTAATTGTATAAGTACGTAGCATCTATTGTCGTTGTTCAGTCCGTCCGTCTATCTACATATAACAAAGCAAAAATTACCAAACGGAATCGTTTGAAATTAAAAATATATAACCGTTGTATAAATTTGTCGAGTCATTTCAAATTTAATGAAAATCGGATGTATATTTTAATTACAGCGACAATCAAAAGCATCTCGTTACATTAAGGTCAGTGGGAAAAAAACAGTTTTAGGTGTATATGTGTTTATAATGATGTTATATTCTTTCGAACATAATAAAATTGATATACATCTATGAAGTATATGTACAAAAAATCCATTCAGCACAATCTGTGGTGAAAAGAGTATTTGTTATTAATTTACAAGGCCACACAAAAATTTTCCACTGTAAAATGGTTTAGCAGTAAACATTGTTTGAGGTGCGTTTTAATACTATTAAACCCTTTCACATGTTATGAAATTTATATACATTGCTGAGATTTACTACAGGTTACTTCCTGTATAATAGAAAGCTGATGGTATTTACAGGAACACACAAAAGATTTTGGTCACTAAACTGTATCCGAAGTACTGTTTTCTATTACCACAAACACTGAATATTTTTTTGTTTGTTGCGTTTTTTTTTTTGTTTGTGCGTTTGTTGTAGTACAAACGCACCACATTTGCTATGCTTGTTGTGCAAATTCCAACTTGTTTCTGTTTGTATTAAAGTCTTCAAAGGCCTCAATTTTAAAGGTACTGACAAACCAAAAGCAAGCTCTTAAAGCTCAAAACATCTTCTAATTGATGACGGTCTCAGTTTGGAAAAATATGATTTTTAATATTTGAAATATATCGACTAACACAACTTACGGAGACGACATTTTGTTTTACGCTAAATGTAGATAAATGTCCGTATTTTGGTCCGTATATATATACAATTTTTAGTGTATCTTAATGGATGATATTTATATTACAAAATTGTTTAAACATTCGGACTGACAGAACTATTTTTTTTTTAAACAAAATCCTTAAAATGCGAAAACAGTAAAATCCTGAGTGATTTGAGCAGTTTTGATCGCTTTTGATACGCATAGATTAATAATAATTATTTATTATAAATAGAAATAAAAAAGTATAAAGTAAAATACCAAGTAGCATAACAAACTTAGTTCGCCGCAAAATAGTATTCGCCAAACGAATTGTTCAATGACTGGTCATACATTTGGTGCAATTATAAAAGTACTGATTAAACAAAAATATGTTCTTAAAGCTAAAAGCTTCTTCTAATGGATAATGCAATCGGTTTTTTAAATATAATTTGCAATATATTCTCAAACATACCGACAAACACAGGTTACCAAGACGACATTTTTTCTACGCAAAAAATCTCTAAACATAAGTGTTTTAACACATTTTTAGAGCATCTCAATAGATAATATTTACACCAGAAAAATTTCAGAAACGTTCGGATGGGTAGATATATATTTATATATATTACAAAAGAAATTGTTTAAAATAGTAAAATCAGTAAAAACCTGAGTGATTTATTGCAATTTTGCTCGCTTTTGGTGCGCATAAAAAAATGCATGAAATGAAACATCAAATAGCATACACGGTGGGTGATCAGATAACAAATTTAATTCGTTTGAAAATAGTGTTTTTCAACTTATCATAGATCTGGCATAAATTTATAGGAAAATTCAAATAATTCGTTTTTAAAAATTAAATAATAAGGTAAAGCCAGTAGATTTTGTAGGCCTTTTGAAAGAATAATAAT